>VZQC01003599.1:3455968-3548905 GCA_009823505.1 Rhizomys pruinosus
AAAAAAAAAAAAAAAGAAACAGGGTCTCAACCATGTAGTCCCAGGCAACCTGGAACTCACTATATACACCAGGCTGGCCTCACTATCACAGTTATCCACCTGACTGTGCTGGGATTAAAGGCCTCCATCACCATGCCCAGCTGTACAGTGTAATTCCTGTCTTTTTTTTTTTTTTTTGTCTTTTCGAGACAGGGTCTCCCTGTAGCCCCAGCTGTCCTGGAATTCACTTTGTAGACCAGACTGGCCTTGAACTTACAAAGATCCACCTGCCTCTGCCTCCCAAGTGCTAGGATTAAAGGTGTGTGCCAGTCAAAGGCTTTTTTTGCATCAGTTGAGATGATGGTGTGGTTTTTGTCTTTCAGTCCATTTATATGTTTAATGATATTTATTGATTTTCATATGTTGAACCATCCCTACATCTCTTGTATGAATCCAACTTGGTCATGATGGATGATCTTCTTGATCTGGGTCTGTATGAGATTTGCAAATAATTTATTTAGAATTTTTACATCTGTGTTCATTAATGAGATGGGTCTATAGTTCTCATTTTTGGTTGTATCTTTGCCTGGTTTTGGTAATAGAGTGATGCTTGCTTCATAGAAGGAATATGGGAGAATTCCCTCTGTTTGTATCCTTCTGAACAATTTGAGTAATAATGGTTGTAAGTCTTTTTGAAATGTTTTATAGAATTCTGCCATGAAACCATCTGGGGCCTGGGCTTTTTTTAGTTGGGAGGTTTCTTGTTACATCTTCAATTTCTTCATATATTATTGGTCTGTTTAAGCTGTTAATCTCTTCTTGGTTAAGCTTTGATGATTGCCAGGATTTCAGATATTCATCCATTTCTTCTAGGTTTTCAAACTTAGTAGAGTATAGGTTTTTGAAGTATTCCTGTATGATTGTCTGGATCTCTTCATTGTTGTGATATTTCCCCTTTCATCACAGATTATATTGATTTGGAGTTGTTCCTTCTTTCTTTTGGTTAACTGGGCTAGAGGTCTGTCTATCTTGTTTATTCTCTCAAAGAACCAACTTTTGGATTTATTGATTTTGTATGGTTTTCTTTGTTTCTATTTCATTGATCTCTGCTCTGATTTTTGTTATTTCTTCTTGTCTGCTGTGTTTAGGGTTCATTTGTTGTTGTCTCTCAAGTATTTTTAGCTGCAGTGTTAGATCACTCACTTGTGCTCTTTCGGTTTTTGTTTTTTGGTTTTTTTTTTGTAGGCACTTAGAGCTAAAAACTTCCCTCTTAGGACTGTTTTTAAAGTGTCCCATAGGTTTTGCTGTGTTGTATTATCATTGTCATTCAGTTCCAGGAATGTTTTTATTTCTTTCTTTATTTCTTCCTTGATCCATTCATTATTCAGGAGAGTGTGGTTTAGTCTCCATGTGTTCTTGTAGGTTGTAGAGTTTATCATGGTGTTGATATTGAGTTTTATTGCACTGTGGTCTGATAGAATGCATGAGATTATTTCAATCTTTTTGTATTTGTTGAGGTTTTTCCTGTGTCCCAGTATATGGTCTATTTTGGAGAATATTCCATGAGGTGCTGAGTAGAAAGTGTATTCTCTGGTGTTTGGGTGAAATATTTGATAGATGTCTGTGAGGTCCATTTGGTGTATTGTATCATTCAGTTCAGATGTCTCTCTGTTTATCTTTTGTCCTGTTGATCTGTCTAAAGGACTTAATGGGGTATTGAAGTCCCCTACTATTAGTGTGCTGGGGTTAATCTGTGCCTTGAGATCCTAAAGAATTGTCTTTATAAAAAGTTTTATGCAGTGGCATTTGGTGTGTATATATTCATGATTGTGAGATCATCATCAATTGTTCCTTTGATAAAGATGTAATGTCCCTCTTTGTCTCTTTTGATTTCTTTTGCTTTGAAGCCTATTTTGTCTGATATTAGAATAGCAACACCTGCTTTCTTTTTGGTACCATTTGCTTTGAATACTTTCTTCCATCCCTTTACCTTGAGTTGGTGCCTATCCTTGAAATTGAGATTTTTTTTTGTAGACAGCATGTAGATGGGTTTTGTTTCCTAATCCATTCACCTAGTCTATGCCTTTTGATTGGGGAGTTTAGCCCATTAATATTTAAGGTTATAATTGAAAGATGGATGTTGCTTCCTTTCACTTTATTAGCCATTTGGACTTCTAGCCTCTGATTTTACTCCTATGGTTATGTTTTTGTTAGTTTCTTTTCCTACGTGTTTGAGAATTGTTGCTCCTCTCTTCTGCCCTTTGAATTGCTTCAAGTATTTTATGAAGTGTTGGTTTTCCAGACATGTATTCTAACATATTGTTTATGTCATGGAAGATTTTTCTCTCTCCTTCAACTATAGTCGACAGTTTTGCTGGGTAAAGTATTCTGGGTTGGCGTCCATAATCCCTTAACACTGGGAATGCTTTGCTCCATGTTCCTTTTGCTTTCATGGTTTGCGCAGAGAAGTCAGTTGTAATTCTGATAGGTTTCCCTTTGTATGTGACTTGTTTTTCTTTTGTAGCCTTCAGAATTTTGTCTTTGTTTTGGGCGTCTAGCATTTTAACTATGATATGGTGTGGGGAGTTTCTTTTCTGATCTTGTCTACTTGGAGTCCTATGTGCTTCTTGTATTTGTATGGGTTTGTCTATTTTTAGTTTGGGGAAATTTTCATCTATTATTCTGTTGAAGATCTGTTACAATTTTAAAATGGCCTGTGATACTTACTAACTATTCCTATCAATAGAGTTCACCTAGCATAAACTCATGAAAATGTATCAGATCTTTACAGTTGTCCAATCTGAAGTTTATTTTATTAAGATTTTCATTATATTAGAGACAATATGTTAAGAGCATATCCTGCTCTTCCAGAAGACTTGAGTTTGGTTCCTTGTACCCATATCCAGCAGTCCAAAATCCTCTGTAGCTCTATCTCCAGGGGATTCGATACCTTTTTCCACCTCTGCAAACATCTGCACATCCATAATTAAAAATAAACTAACCCTTTAGAAAAATTGCAAAGAACAATTTCCATTAAGAAATTCAAGTTTACATCAAAACATTTAATGTCAAAGAACAACATACAACCCTGATTTCTTAGGTACAATCTCTTGGCTTCTTTTTTTTTTTTTTAATTTTTATTTATTTATTTATTTTTATGTGTATGAATGTATTGTCTGCATGCAGGTCTGTGCACCCGTGTCGTGCGATGCCGCGGAGGTCAGAAGAGGGTCTCGGATTCCCCTGGTGCTGGAGTTCTCCTGGAACCGGAGTCACAGACGGTTCTCAGCCGCCATGTGGGTGCTGGGGATCGAACCCGGGTCCTCTGCAAGAGCGGTCGGCGCTCTTAACCGCTAGGCCATCCCTCCAGCCCCTCTTGGCTTCTTTTTAAAGTCTAAAACTTCACACTATTATAAAAGAAAAAAAATTAAAGAAATGTGTATATGAAAGAGAAAATGTGGAAGTACAAATAAGAAGACAGGCCATCAGAAGATGAATGTGAGAAGCTCTGTAATGTGAAAATCACCACATCACTGTTTATAGACACAAGAACCATTTACCACCCGCCATGTCATTTCTGATGCAGACTCTCACTTCGCTTTGTTCTTCTGACTCAAAAATAATTATCCCCTGTGTTTGTTATAGTAATAAAGATAATAATTTGTTCCTATGGCATACCTTTCCCCCTCAGAGTTAAACGCTTTAGAGAAATCTATTCCACTCATCTTCATAAGGGCCCTGAAAAGTCGGTATATAGAGATAAATGGCCACAAAAGATGAATGAAGGAAAATGCTTCAACCTGGAGTGTTGAATTTTTATTCAGCTTATTTGTCTGAGTGAGAGAAATAGAGGCTATATCACAAATACAGAATTAAAATTCTCCCAAGATTCCAAGTATTTTTTTCCATGATCTCTGAGGTAAATGGTACATGTTTTATGGCTTGAGATTTCATCTAGACTTAAATCGAGATATATTGTCAAATTTCCTGTCTAATGATATTTTACTGAAAGAATAAAAATAAATTTTTCGCAAAAGATGTTTGGCAGAACTAGGAGCTGGGTCTTTACTGAAATATTATATATATAATATATATATATATATATATATTAAAAAAAAAAAACAATTAATTAAGTAAGTAATTAACCAGTTGTGTACAGGCACTGAGTTTTAGGATTGTTGCATTTAAGGAGCTAAAGAGCTAGCTCAGTGTTTAAAAGCATGTATTGCTCTGGCAATGGCTCTGAGTTCAGTTCTCAGCACCCATGTTGAGCAATCCACAATCACCTCTAATTCCATCTCCCTTTTAGACAATAGCACTTCCAGAGCTACAAAATGAAATGTTACCTGGACTTGGTAGTGCACACCTTTAATTCCAGTACTTAAAAGCCAGAAACAGGTAGATCTCTGCCAGATGGAGGACAGTCTGGGCTGCCTTGAAAGTTCCAGGCCAGCAGGGGGCTACATGGAAAGGCTCCTCAAAAAAAAAAAAAAAAAAAAAAAAAAGAAAAAGAAAAACTCAAAGGAAAGAAAATGAACTCCTTGGGTTTCTAAACAAGTTAAGGTTAATCTTGCTTACTTTTTCAGACTGATTACTCCAAAAATTAATGTAAAATGATTTTATGGGGCTGGATAGAATGTTCTATATTTATGGATGAGATAATCAGCTCAGTGAGGTGGAATGGTCATTCCTATTCATAAAGGAATAAAAATGTGCAAGTGTGACACCATAACTAAGCTTTATATAAGACATTGGTTTGTATATTCAAATATGTGCAGAATAAGAAATACAACTGAATAAGCTAAATCATTTTATTTTTATTTTGGAGTTACCATAAAATCTGTTGTTTGCTTCCTTAAAAGTAAAATGAATTCAATAATGTAATAATTTGTGTTTGAGAATTTTGAAAATAAATCACTCACTACATAACACAGTTCACAGCCAATAAAATTAAAAGTTTATATATTTATTTTAACTCTATGTTGTTAGTTTATCATTTGAGACATTGTGTTTTGGGTTGTCACTACTATAATTTATATAGTTTATTTTCAAGATACTCAGGTTAAGCATTTAGTCTACATTTTTGATTACTCTGGCTTCATAAAGAAATAAATCAAACATCAATGCTCATTCCACATTAGCAAAATGAATGTATATTTTGCAAAATGCCATGCACTGTTTGCACTTTTGCCCCTGCTGCAGCTCTTGTAAAAGGTGGCATGCATTACTCCTATGATGCCAACTCCGTCACAACCATCTGATGGTGGAAACCAGCACAGAGCTTCTTACGGTGGTGTGGAAATCTCTGTCCCCAGTATAAATGAAAGAACAATAAAGCACATGGAAGTTTATTTATTCAAAATGGTTACACTTATTCTGTGAGTGGCTGTTCATTTTATTGTTAATTCTCATTATACTTAAGCACCTTGATGTATTGGACCTTTGTCTCACTTTGAATTTTATCTTATATTGTTTGGCATACTGCCCTGGATTTTAGGAATAGAAGCAGCCTCTGTCTATATAATTCTCTCTAGTTATAGTAGGTAAATAGGAAGGTGGACAGATGTAAAAGAATGATAGATAAATAGACAGATGATTGATGACACACAGTTACATGATAGATACATTATAGATACAATTAGATTATTGATAGATTATTGGTAAGTAGATGATCCGTAGATGAGAAAGAAGATAGATAATAGATAAAGAAATGATAGTTAGAGAGACAGAGAGATGATAATGACAAAAATAGAGAAATTGGGGATATATAGATGAGATAGATAGATGATAGATGTTAGATAGATAGATAGATAGATAGATAGATAGATAGATAGATAGATAGATAGAAAGATAGATGATATATAAATCTATACATAGAGGAGTTTATTTGGCCTTACAGTTCCAGAGGGATAAAAGAACATCACAGAGGGTGAGGCATGACAGGAGGAAAAAAACACAGAAAGCTGAGCACTCACATCATCAAGTAGGCACAGGAAAACAGAGAGAGTGAAGTGGGGCAAGGCTAATAAGCTCTCATAATTCCACCAAGCCTCCGGACCCTCCACAAACAGCACCACCTACTGGGGTGAACCATGGAAATATTTGAGCCTTTGGGAGAATGTTTTCATTCAATAACACGGATAGACAGAAGATAGATAGATAGATAGATAGATAGATAGATAGATAGATAGATAGATAGATGAGAAAAGAGAAGAAAGGGATGACAGGGGTGAGGAGAAAAAAGATTATAAAATTAAACTTGCAAGTTTATACTAGAAAATGTGCAATTACATTATTTTATAAATTAAGAAACTGGTGCCATGAAAGATTACACACTTTACACCCATTACCCATCTTGGAAAGAATGAAGTAAGAAGAGACTGCAGACCTGGTAACCACACAGACTGGTAAATAGACTCCTATATAGTTTGGCACCACACTAGCATACTGGCATGTTCAGTAGTGACAAAACTCCTTAGTCCTGAAGATCACCAGGAGTAGATTCCTATCTAAGCATCACTCCCTCTGCACATAAACAGCCATAATCACAGCCTTCAGCAGCAAGAGATCTTCTGAACATTCTCCACAGATTTCTAAATCTAGATGAATCAAATAAAGTTTAAAACTCAGTAAATAGTGATTTTCAAATTAATTTAATGAAGAAAATAAACAATACATTTCAAAACTTGAATATTAACAGTGCAGGTTTGTCATGAATTTTAAAAGCAACTAATTTATTTTTATTTCTTCAGTTTCATTTGTGTGTAAGATTGCTTACTTGCCACCTAATCAAATTAACTGGAAAGAAATCATACCTTTTCAGCACTTTTGGCTTTCGGCAGCAGGAATTTCTGTGTTAGACTTCTGATTGCTGGGTCTGATTAATTGAGAGCACCCTCTTACTGTTAACTTCATCTGTGGTGGCACAGACTGTGAAGTTCCTTGAGAACAAGAGTCCCTCTTGCTCTAAAGCTCCATTTCCCTTTCCTTGCCAAAAAGCGGGCACATATTGCTTATAGGTAGGAAGCTTCTGGTTGCCAGAGTCTGTGCTATCTTAGATGTCTGAATGAGATCATCAAATAAATGAAGTATAATAGCTTTTCTTTCTGTACCTTGTGAATTAAAAAACCCATTCAACTGTGGCTCCATATATAGGCTTTGCAAATGCCAAAATATGACAAAATTGGCTTCATGTTACAAAAAAATGCAGAGGAAGACACTTTTCCTGTTTATGGCTCATTTTTTGTGTTCGCTACGCTGCTGTTTCTGTGTTAAGATATCCTAAAACACTGAACGCAATGTGTCTGTTTACAAATCTTCAATGTTCTGTCAATTATTTGGCTTTCACATATTGGAATGGTTAAATAGATTCAATTTTAGATTTTGATATAATGTATTTTATGATAATGGTTATAACACTTGGGTTTTACATATTAAGACAGAAATATGTTCATATCTGACAAATAGATGCGGTGGCTTAATCACAGAAGAAAAATACTGTGTTTAATTTTATCATACATAGTCACTGTTTCGAGGACAACACCAAGTTACCAACAATTCATGAAATTCTCCACGCCACAAAAGGATCAAAATCAGCAGCTTTCTGGAGTAGCAAGTCTTAATAACTTCACTGTGATGACAGACATTGCATAATTGCAAATGATTTCTTATGTTATGAGACCAAAATAAAAACTTAAGTTTCACACTTAAATTACATTCCTGACTTTTAAAAACTGGATTCGGTAGGCAAAAATTGGATCCAACGAAATTTTGTTTTTAGGATTATGTAAAGGAAACACAACAAAAAGTTAAAAAATTAAGACCACTCCAACTATGCATGGTCCCCCCTTAGATCTAGGCTTCATGAACTCTCTGATTATGGGCAAAGCTTCCTGGCAAGTGACATCCTCACTAAACCTCAATATGGTACTCTTTGTACAAAATCTTATTATCACTGACCAACTCAACAAAGAATTTTTGTGTACACCACATCATGGCACAGATGAAAAATCAACATTTCAAAGAGCCCAAATCCTCACCCTCTGAAGTTGTGTTGTTCAGACCTTCATTGAAGCAAGAGAAACACCACAGATTAACAGCTTCAACCATTTTCAGCCTCAGAGTCGATTCCAACGATGATGTCTGCTCTAACAAAGATCTGGACATCACATTAGCAATGTACTGATTACACTCCAAGAGCCACAATGCTGCCCTAGGCTGCAGCTAAGAGATAAGAATATTCTGGATAATAAGAACAGTTCTAAGACAGCCACAAATGAGATTATAGGACACAGGTCCAAGTTGTGCCAAAACTGATGTTTTTGTCTCCAGTTGCCCCAGATTTGATGGTTTAAAACATGGACAACATATCATATATATATATATATGGTAATATATATATATATAACAAAAAAAAAACATTGTGAGGAAAAATTCAAAGGGTTTTCAAGGACAAACAGTTTTAACATTACAGAGAATTTGTTGGGCTTTGACAAAAAGACCACAGAACTAAACCTATTACAAAACTGGCACATTACAGTTCAGAATTTTGGCAGGACATATTTATAACAGATTTCATGTGGGGAATAGAATCCAAAAACTGCTCCTCCCCTAATTATGCACTGCTTTTGCTCTTCTTTAGGAAAAAAATAGAGAATGAAATAAAAATAACTTCATTTTGGAATTCAATGGAAATATGAAAAGATTCAGCTCAGCAGGATAGATTACCAACTGGAAAATCTGGAAGGAATATGAGGGCTGGGATTTCAGCTGGTGGCGACTGAATTTGTCACAGAGATTGGTTCTGTCTCCAAAGGCAAGTCAGCTCTCCTGTGAAGCAGCCCCTGCTGGTTGGCTGGCTGGAACATCCACCCTCCTGCTGTGGCAGCTGCTCATTTAAACTTCCACCCTAAAATTTGCTGAGAAACCAGCCAGGAGGATTTAGGAGAGGCCACAGGAGGTGAAAGGAAAAAATAGGAGTTATGTACTAGAAGAGGAGAACTGATGGATGGGACCCCTCTTCTAACTCTCTCTCTCTCTCTTTCTCTCTCTCATTACTTCCTTCTTCCTTCACCTTCCTCTTCCTTCCTTCTTTCCTTCCTTCCTTCCTTTCTTCCTCTGTTAAGTTTCAAAAATCAAAGGAAATTACAGAAAACACAGGGACAACCCCATGGCTTCATTCCAAGGACACTTGATTACTGCTAACACGCATGCCTTACAAATTTGCCTCCTGTCACCACACTAGACACATCATCAGCCTTCAAATACTTTTGTCAGGTGACTCACATGCATCAAAAATTTTTCAATTCAAAAAGATGTAGCATTATTTTATTTCTTAGAATGAGGAAAGGATATCTAAAAACTTCCTCAGCATCCCAAGTGTTTAATCAATGCCAGAATTAAGCTGAAATTCAACAAGATTCTGAAATAATTACTATTCTAGATTGTAAACCCTGCATTATACACTACCCTTTTTATTCAATCTAATGCTTAGCAGATGTTAAAAGAACAGGAAGGCTGAGGAGGTGACTCAGCAAGTAAGGAGCACTTGCTGCTGCAACTTGAGGCTTGAGTTCCCGTCCTAGAACTTAGGTAAAAGCCAGAGGTTTTTGTAACCTCACTCTTAGAACAGTGACAGCTGGATCACATGTGCTTGCCAGCTGACAGCCTAGCTCCAAATTCACTTGAGAGGTCCATCCTGAGGTAGTAAAATGGAGAGCGATAGAGCAGAACATCCAACTTCCTTCCCTGATCTCTGTGTGTGAACACAAGTGTGTACATCCACATATACATGTGTGCCCATACCACACACTCTCATCTACACACATTTATCAGAACGCCTTTTAGGTCTAATCTTGCTGATGCTTTTACATTCTAGGTAATCCTCCAATTTGAGGCTTTAGTGGGAACATGGAACCGTAATAAAAAAAAAAAAATTTCTTTGCTAGGAACTTTAAGCAGTGCTGTTCTGAGTTGAAGTATTAGCAAATGCTCCCTGAATGTGAGTCAGATTTGTTGTAATCTTTACAGCATGGATACACTGGGGTTCCGAAAGGTTAATGAACCACTTGTGGTAGACCTTTCCTTCACATTTTAACTCTGTTTTATTCCTGATAGAACCATTAACTCCTACACTAACCTTTCTACTCGTTACTATTACACACATTCCACCCACTAAAGCTTTCTATTGATTTTTGCCAGGGAGGTTTTATAAAATGTAGCTTTAAATACAAGGTTTCTGCAACCATGTTAGCATCAGCCAGTGTGTGAGAAGACAAAGATTAATTCTCTGCTTTTAATTTTTATTGTATTGTCCTTCAAGTGCTTTTACCATGAAGAAACTTCTTAAGGATTTCACAGTGTGTTTTAATAATTGCCTGGAAAATGTACATTTTTATCACATAGTTTTAAGAAATGTTTAACCTAAATATTTGAGAAAGTATATAACTTCCTTATTCTATTGTTCCAAATGTTCTCCATCATTGTCAATTACTATTTATATGTACACGTATTATAATGTGTTTTTCAATGGCAGCCATGAACAAGAGGTGAAAATAATATAAGTAGTTATACAAATAATTATGTCCTGTGAATTCCTTTTTTAGAATCCCATGTGACTTACTAAAACGAATGCATGAGTTTTTGTTTGTTCTTGTTTTAGACAGGATCTCACTATGTAAACTTGGCTGGGATGGAACTTGCTTTGTAGATCATTCTGGCTTCAAATGCACAGAGATTTTCCTGCCTCTGCCTACCAAATGCTGGGACTAAAGGCATGTACCACCATGCCTGGCTTGAGATTCTTAAATAAAATACAGAAGTTTAAATTTGGGCTTGTGAAAAAAAAAATATGTAAAAAGAAAAAAAAAAACTAGTATGTCTCAACTGACAATAAGAATGTTACAAAGGGGGCTGAAGAGATGGCCTAGCGGTTAAGAGTGCCAACTGCTCTTGCAGAGGACCCAGGTTTGATCCCCAGCACCCACATGGTGGCTGAGAACCATCTTTAACTCCAGTTCCAGGGGAATCCGATGCCCTCTTCTGACCTCTGTGGCATTGCATGACACGGCACATAAAAAATAAAAATTAAAAATTAAAAAAAAAAGAATGTTACAAAGAAGAATTATCCTTGCCATTGAGGGTGACTCCCTTGCTGTGATTCCCGGGGTCTTACTTGATGGTGTTATATAAGGACAGAAAGTCATCAATGTCATTTTTAGAAGTGAAGGTGAATTTAGAAAACTAACTACTTCAGTGTGCACAGTAGTCTTGGAATAAGATATTCATTTTCTTTGGGACCATCTGTTTCTTTTTAATTGTTTATTTTGGCATTTTATATTGGGAAAATGTTTAAACATACCATCAATATCCCTTCTAACTCTGACCTACAGTCCACTTTGGAATATTTATTTTTAGAAGGACTGAAAATCATTCTATTTCCATAGCCTATAACCCTGCATATCAATTCTGTTTCCACAAGTTTCTACAAGTTTGGACATTTGAGGGATTAAACACAACATAGCCCGTATGTTTTCCTTCATAATTACACTAACAAAGTTGATCATCACTCATCTTTCTCCTAAAATTATATTGAAAACTTTTGTTATATTTGATATATGTATTTAAATACACATATGCACAAATTTTTGAATCATAGATACAAAGGTTCTAAATAGAGGTAAAGTATACACCAAGCTCTTTCGTAGTGATGTAATTCTTATCAGAGAGTCTTTGTATTACTGCATGTTTTGTGAGACTTTCTCAGTCTGTTTTCTCTTTTCTACTTTTTTTTATTAAAGATTTATTTTATTTTATTTATTTTTTTGTGTGTATGAGTGTACTGTCTGCACGTAGTTTGGTGGACCCGTGTGGTGCAATGCTGCGGAGGTCAGAAGAGGGTGTCGGATTCCCCTGGAACTGGAGTTAAAGACGGTTCTCAGCCGCCATGTGAGTGCTGGGAATCGAACCCGAGTCCTCTGCAAGAGGAGTCGGAGCTCTTAACCGCTAGGCCATCTCTCCAGCCCCTCAGTCTGTTCTCATACACTTCATGCATGCATTTCTTTCTCAGAGAGCCTCAATATAACAGAGTCTGAAGTGGAGACACAGTCTTCTCAAATATGAGTCCCCCCTGTGTATCCCACCTAGTTGGGTCACCACTTGTTATCTGGTCTCTGAAGCTTGAAACTCCAGTCTTCCCTTTTCGAAGCATGAGCAGACCTTCCACTTTATAGACTGGACACTGGCTGAATTCCCATTAGTGGATCTCCAAGACCTCTCTGCACAGGAAGACTGGTGACTCGCATTTGCAGGAAGCTCTAGTGAGCCTCATCTTTCCTCCCTCCTTACTAACAAGATGCCAAGGTGTTTCTCTCTCCTTCCTACCTCTCTCAGACTCTTTTAAAGAAATATATATATGTGGGGCTAGGGAGATGGCTCAGTGGTTAAGAGCACCGACTGCTCTTGCAGAGGATCCAGGTTCAATTCACAGCACCCACATGGTGGCTAAGAACCATCTTTAAGCCAGGAGTGGTGGTGCACACCTATAATCCTAGCACTCGGGAGGCAGAGCCAGGTGGATCTCTGTGATTTCAAGGCCAGCCTGGTCTACAGAGTTCCAGGCCAGCTGGGGCTATAGGGAGACCTGGCTCAGTGGTTAAAGCACTGGTTTCTCTTGCTGAGGACCCAGGTTTGATTCCCCCACCCACATTGCAGCTAACACTCATACACATAAAAGCAAAACACTCATACACATAAAAGTAATGAATAAAAAGTTTTTAAAAAGAAATATATATGTATGTACATATATGTGTGTGCATATATATACATATGTATAAAGAATTTGTGTTTGCGCATGTGTCTGATGTGTGTGCATGTATGTATGTATGTACATTCACGTGTCCATGAGTGCAGGCAGCTGTGTAGTACTATGGATGTCAGCAGTCAAACTCGTATGTCAGTCCTCACCTTCCACCTTGTGAGAGGAAGGATATCTTTGTGGCTGTGTGTGCCAGGCCTGCCAGCCCATGAGTTTCTTTTATCTTCCTCTTATCCCACCATAGGAAGATGACCCCACAGACATGAGACAGCACCTCTGGCTTTACCTAGATTTGAAGGATCTGACTTGAGGACCTCACATTTGTGTGACAAATGTTTTACCCCTTGAGACATCTCCCCATCTCTTCTTTAAGGCTCTTTGCCTACCATGAGTAGATTAAGAAACAGTGAATACCCATCATACTAGACCAATAATGATTTTAATCAGCTAGAATGCTTAATATCTCCTGCTCAAACTAGAACATTCCTTGGTTCAAAACTTCATTATCTTTTCTAATATCTCAAATGTTAGGACAGTTGCTTAATAATTAAAATTCCCATAAATAAATCAACATAGAAATGTTTTAAAGATCTTTGTTTATTTCCAGTAGCAAATGTCTAGATTTTTGTCAAAAGGATTACTATGTGATAACTAAATACATATTTATTTAGTTATCACATAGTTTTGAATGTGGCCTAAGTGCCTCCAAGACTTAATATGTTGAGATCTAGTCTCTGTTGGGAATTATTTAAGAAAGTGGAAAATTATTTTATGATGTTTAAAGGTCGTGCCTTGAGAAAATGTCTTCCTGTTTGGTAAGGATTCCATCCCTTGACAGGCTGTTAGAAACCTGACTTGACTCTAAGTTCCTATAGTCATTGGGGCAGGCAGCACTGGTTGAAGTAACCCTCAAATCCTCTTCCTCAGTAATACAGGCATTAGAACCTTCATTTTAGAGATTGTTTTTCACATGGGATAAGGTTATGGCTAGCATCTCTTGAAAACAACCATCCATGGACATATAAGTCACATGACTCCTTTCTATTCATTCTGTAGCACCATAAACTACAGGCAACTAAATTAATTATATCATTTTAGCAAAATTTAGCCTATAATCAATGGTAAGCATGTGTATTTCTCTCTCTTTAGAAGCAGAAAATTATAGATTCAAACTACAGCATAACTTTCCTTTTTAGAATTTATTTATCTTGAGAATTTTGTCACAGTGTTAGAAAGCTGACTCAAAAATATTTCTCTTCTGAATCGCAAAGGGTTCATAGAGAGGAATCTGTTTAAATAAAAAAATCCCCCAATTTTAAGAAGCAGCATTGTTGATACTTTTCACACCTCATCCTGGAGGTGACTGAAAGTCTGACCCACAGCAGAGACAAATCTCAGAGAGATCAGACTTACAGTGGGAAACTATCTAAGTGTTCCTTCTTTATTTTTTATTTTTTAAGGGATTCTACAATATAATGATGCAGTTGTTTGCAGATAACATTGATGTTACTCAGTATGTCATACAATTAGGTAATTGGTGCATTTTGCAAGTATCTATGTCCAAATTTTGAACAACCCAAGATTCCCATAGACCAGTTGGAGAAGCTTGTATGCACAGGCATGTTGATCAATCAGGAGTCTTCGATGCCTTCTATTGCTAATGCTATTGATAATTTTTTGCAAGTCTCCAATGTGTGTATTGAAAAACATAGTTCAGCATGTTATGATGATAAGTTGCAATCATCTCTACCATTAGGTTTTGTGTGCTCACAGAAATTAAAGTTTTGGCCACTGTATCAGTCTAGCTATCTTCGATGCTCACAGTCTAGGTGTATGGTTTGTTTCCTCTGCCAATTAAAGAATTAAAGCAAGGAAATGTCTCAGACCAGCAGATAGCAAGAAGCAAACATTTAATGAAAAATAAAGAATCACACACTTAGGGGTTAAAAAAGATGGCTCAGTGGTTAAGAGCACTGGCTGCTCCTGCAGAAGACCTGGCCTCAATTGCAGGCCCCCACATGGTGACTAACAAACATCTATAACTCCAGTTCCAAAGGATTCAATGTCTTCTCCTGGCCTCTGAGGACTTTGTACAGCACAAGTCCCCTTCCATACATGCAGGCAATACATTCATTCATACACATAAAATAAAAATAATAATTACAAAATTAAAAATTTTACTATACAGAGAGAGGAGAGAGAGAGAAGAAAGATAGAAAGAAAGGAAAAGGAAAGAAAGAAAGAAAGAAAGAAAGAAAGAAAGAAAGAAAGAAAGAAAGAAAGAAAGAAAGAAAGAAAGAAAGCTATGAGCAGATGGAGAATCCAAATTCCTGGAGAGGACTTGAGCCTGTTCTAGTAATTTCTCCTCCTCTAATTCCAGATTTGTCAACTGCAACAAAGAGGTTTATGGCTTCCAATAAGGACGTGATCAGGTCTGGCCTGTCTTATTTGACTGGTTTGAGCTAATTGGCAAAAAAGAGAACCAAGCTGGCTAGAAGGGGCCCTTGCCCCCGAAGCCTTGGTCTCAGACCACAGGGAAGATGGAAGTATGCCAGCTTTATTACTTCTCAGTGACCTTGCTTATCAAGGATTTTAGTCCATTAGGAGGAGCTGCCATGCCCACAGCAGCAACAGTAGACAACAACAACAATGAAAACAACAACAACAACAACAACAGCTTTGGATGAGAAGGGAGTAAAGACTTTCAAAATTCCATCTACTATCACTATCCAATGATTTCTTTAAGGATATTTTCAGATAGTTCCTCAATCTGGAATGCATGAGGAAGCATTTAAAGACCCTATTTCCATTCCCCCAAAGTATTCAGGGGCTAAATTGTCCAGAACACAGAGGATATACCAGAAAGGAGTGAGATGCTGTCTTGGTAAAATAATACTACAAATAGAGAACTTACTGCATTCAACAAATAATATTAAACCTCCTATAGCTGGGTTCCTAACATATATAAATATTCCACATATATTGAATAGAGTGATCATTTTTTTACTCATTTTTTTACCATTTTTCACCTTTTCACACTGGACTCTCCTGGTACAATCTGTGTTCTTTGAGATTAGTGAAGAAAATTAAGCTTTCCTTTAATATTTTTCAGTGTGAATAAAATACTTAACATATAGAGAGGTTCTCAATAAAAGTACTACAAATAACAGTAGGGCATGGTGGTGCACACCTTTAATCCCAGCACTGGGGAGGCGGAAGGACCACGGATGAGGTCTATAGGGTGAGATCCATGCCAGGGATTTTAGAGGAAGACCTCATCACACACACACACACACACACAAAAAAAAAAAAAAAAAACAAAAAAAAAACACCCTAAAGTATACAAACAAATCTTTAAAATTATAGACTACCTTAGAGTCTCCGATATCCGAGTCTTAGACTCAAATAACAATGGCAGGTTAATTTGGTTCAAATTTGGTTAAGAAAGTACTAATTTGTCTTTGGTACATGCAGTAAAGTAGCTATACAGAAAAGTTAGCATTTGCCACAAATTTGCCCGGAATGCTCAAATTGGAAATACAGGAGAAATGAATATTCATTTTAAATTTGACCACACAGGTTTACAAAACAAGACAAATAAACAAGAGTTTAAGGAACAATCTTCACAAACACAATAACTATTGTAACGGGTTGTAAACTGTCATCCCTCGGCCTAGCCTTGATTTTTCTTTTGAAATCAGATAAATAAGTTTGCTTCTAAAGATCAGCTCCCTCATTGAGCCGGCCTGGGTGGCACATGTCTTTAATCCTAGCACCAGAGGCAGAGCAGGGACTCTTTGTGAGTTGACCAGTCCCTGGTTTCAGATGAGTTCCAGGAGACTGGGGCTACAGGAAAACAAAAAAAAAAAACCAAGACCAAAAAAAAAAAAAAAAAAAAATCAGCCTCCTCTTGAAGATGATCTATCAAATCATTTCTTTTTACTATTGATATGAATAAATCTGTGAAAATAAAGCTGGTATATGTGTCCCAGGCATAAAAGCAATTGAATATACATCCAATGGAAACTGGGAGGCATAGAAGACAACAGCAAGCCTCCCTTTATTTGGTTTTCATAAAAGCTATGTCTATGACAAATATTGACTTGTTTGTCACTGTTTAGTAACATGAGAAATAATGAAGATGATGGGACTGTATAAGATAGCTATGCCAATTCTGGATGTGGTGAAGGCGTGTGAGTGTGTGTGTGTGTGTGTATATACGTCAGAGACCCTTGAAAATACTCAGTAAAGTGGTTTAGAGAATTCAGTTCACCACTGAAAAATAAATAATGACACCTACATTCTAAACACATTAATAAGAGAAATTATAATAATAATAAACAGTAATTAACCACAGCTTTTAGATAACCAAATTTTATTTAAACAGGATTTGAAATAAGAAAGAAGCAAAATGGATCAATAAAAATCTAATTATGAGATATTGTATAAAGACTAGCTAAAAGGTATCCATGAGAAGTTATGTGCCATGTAATATTCAAAGTATTGGTAATATGTACTTTTTATCTTGAAAATATTCAAAATTGAAAAAAATTATATTTCCCCCTCATAAAAAGGAAAATAAAAATAACTTTTGGAGAGAAATTATAAATATTACAATGCAAAATATCATTGAATTCACATTTTATTGCAAATTGGTTAAAATGAGTAGTACATAATTTAATTTCATGATGCTGGTGTAGAGTTTAGTGAATAAGAAACAGCAGTAGAGTATACATGAGGCTTTTAGAATAATTCTAAAATTATATCATTGTCTTTTAACAAAAATGAGAAAAAGGAAGGCAACAGCATGCGGGCTCTGGAGACTGTTCTGAATACACTCTTCAAAGTTTTCCCAGGAGATGCCAGCAGTTCTAACAGTACATTTAGTACATAAAGTATATTACCTTTCCATCAGGAATCATCTGAATGCTAGTAATTGTCAGAGAGATTTCCACTGCACAATCCTTGTGATGGAAAATATATTCTAAGTAAAATTTCTTGGAGAAATAGTTTATTGTCGTTTTGTAAAACCATTCTGCCTAGGACCCTATGGTGAAATGATCAAGCTGAGAGGCTGTTCATCACAGTTATGACCCCTTGTTGAATCACTGAAAACTACATCTTTTCTAAGCAGAACTTCACTTATTGGTGGCCCTCATTTATATAATTGTTCAATTTTTCTCCTCAGTTACTCAGATTGTCAAAAATATTTCGGTAATGTTTTCCTTGATGAGTATCTTTTTGTAAGTTGCTAAAATGAAAACCTCAGGGTATTTTGTTGGCAATATTAGTACTAGACTTGTGGAAATAGAAAAGATAAGCTATAGTGTCTGTATCATTTTCCTTTAAGCCTTTTGGTCAGCTGGAAATGGGCCTCTGCAGAATAAGTTTTGGCACCATACCTCAAACTGTGCTTGGATCAGAAACAGAACAATGTCCCACCACAGAAGCCTTATGTTTTTCTAACTAACGACAAAAATGCTTGCATCTATTTCAACTGTCTTTGTTAACTAATCTCAAGTACTAAACTATATCTTCCCCACAAACCTAAAACACAGAGAAAAAAAGAAGCTTTATTGGTAAGTAGATACATTAATTATAAAACAGAATTGACCACATATAAAAGAATATAACTGAAGGCAGAAAAAGAGAACATACCTTGAGGTGACTGAATTAGAATTCCAAATTATCTCCTTCCTGTAGACCAAATATAAATATAAACCTTAATGTATAAAATCGAAAGAATTGTCTAACAGTCGCATGATATAGAAAGATCGAGTTTAACAAAACACAACACCAAGGAGTTTAAGTGTTTACACTTCTTGCTCATTTAATATAATCCCACCATGTTCAGTGGGTGCTCAGACATTTCAGTGAAAGTCCAGCTACTAACCAGCTAGGAGGGCCCAAGCATTATGCGAAGTAAGTGGCACCCGTCAACTGGCTGTGCTGTTTGCAGTTTGCTGTGATATGTGCCATGGGCATAGCCTCCATCTGCACTTGGCACAGTCTATTAGCAATCTTAGTAATATTTCTCTACATGACTTGGGTCAGGTAGAAATTTGGGTCCCAAATACTATACCTTCATTTTTCAGTGGCAATAATTATTCTGTTTGGGGGGGCTAAAGAGATAGTTCAGTGATTAAAATCATTGGCGGCTCTTCCAAAGGACCAGAGTTCAATTCCCAGCACCCTCCTGGAAGGTAACAACCATTCCTAGCTCCAGTTCCAGGGGATCCAATGAACCCTACTGACCTCCATGGGCATTGCAGGACATGGGTGCACTTATACACAGTCAGGCAATATGCTCATACACATAAAATATTTAAAAATAAATTTAATTTAAAATAATTATTGTTCTGCTTTTAATATCCTAAATCTGAGAGTTAGACTCATATATTGGAATTCTGTTTACACATGTGTAAGTTAAAGAATATGGACTACTAGGCTTCCCCATTGGATGAGACTCTTTGTAGTGCATAGAAGCTGTAATCAGCAGTAGGAATCCCCAAAGGTGTGAGCCCTAGCAACCTCTACAGCTTCTAAGGCATGGGGACAGAACACCTAGGAATTTCAGGAGCTACTATGAGTGTATCACTTAAGATACATCTGAAGAATTCTTGACTTTTAATTAAGTTTTTCCTTCATGAAAATTTCATGGATGAGAATTCTATTCACATCATTTCTGGATGCAAATCTTTTCAGGTTTATTTTTATTATTTTTATTTATGTGTATGTGTGTATGTTCTATGTATCTATGTGACTGAATTAGTATACACACACACACACACACACATATATATATATATATATATGTATAAATATTTATAATGGAATTCCTAGCTTCAAGGAATTATATGGCATATAATTCCTAAAATTTAAAATTCAAATAATTTTACTTAGCCTAGATATCTTTTGCAGGAAGTCAACTGGAAATCAGCAAGGGTGTGCTTGTCTGCCAAACCTGATGCTTATCTCTTTAGCCTGAGTTGGTCTTAACTGTGAGAGACTGGAAAGCTTAGATTACCTACATCACACTTCACACTTCTGGTCAGGACAGAAACACAGAGAGGCAGAAGAAAAGGAAGGAGCCCAGAGGGAGGTGGAACTCAGGGAATACCAATTTGAACCAGATTTCTTTAAGCAGATTGGAACGCAAGTGGGATCAGATTCTCCTAAGACTGGATAGACAAGGAGGATAGACGTGGAAGCCAAAAATAGTTTTCAGAAGTGGTGTTGAGTCTAAGAAAAGAAGAAACAGGAATGGACCAAGCAATTGTATAATTTAAGGAACTCAGAACAAGCCAAACAGAGCAAAATCAAAGTGTGAAAGGCTACAGAATTTCCAAAGAGGAGGTTGGAGACATGGCTCAATGGTTAAGAGCACTGGGTGCTCTTGCAAAGGCACTGAGTACGATTCCTAGCACCCACATACCCACATGGAAGGTAACAACTATCAATAACTGCAGGTCGAGGGAATCTGATGCCCTCTTCTGACCTCTGCTGCACTGGCACTGCACAACATGGGTGCCACTTACCTACATGCAGGCAATATACTCATATGCATAAAATTAAAGTAAGAAAAAAAGTATTTTTTAAAAAGAGTTTCAAAGGAGAGGGAAGGTAGGAGGGAAAAAATGGAGCGATGAGAGGAGAAAGAGAGGAGGGTGGAGGAGAGAGAAAGAGACAGAATAAAGCAAGATGCAAGCGATTTCGGGATTAGTTAATATTAGTGGCTAAATGTTGGGAAAAGACCAAAGGGCAAATTCTGAGTTGGAATCTACCAAGGCACATGGCCCTTTTTCCTTCCTTTCTTCTTTCCTTCCTCCCTCCCTTCCTCCTTCCCTCTTTCCCTCCCTCTCTCCTTCCTCCTTCCTTCTTTCCTTCCCTTCTTTATTTATTCAGGAGGAGTTCTATTCTTCTTTTCCTTTTTATTTGTCCTCCCTGGTTTTTTTTTCCTCTCTGTTCTTTCTCTTTGCCTTTCCTTCCCAAAGAATAATATTATGGCCTGGTTTGTAGGGTCTGTGATAACGTATCTTCCCTCTCTTTCTGTCCACTTTCCCCCCAAATTTCCTCATTCCACTGACTTTCTTTCCCATTACAATCTCCTTCCATTTTTGCTCCCTCCTCTACTTTCTATCATCTCAAAATTAATCACTCGTCTTACTGTGGATTTCTTAATTTTCTTCTGTTTCCTTTTCTTCCATTCATACCTACAATAACTAACATATTAGTATAACACAATGGTATCAATTACCTTTACTCCCTAAACTTATTAGCTCCAAAGAGATGATTACTGTGTAGACTCTTAGTCTAGTCTTATAGTGGGTATACCTCTGGATGGTGACCTCACCTTCAGAATTGTCCTGGGGAGAGAGTCTTGTGTCCAGTCCCACAGAGCAAAATAACAGCTCAGCCCTACTATGATATAGCCTATCCTGAACACTGAAAGGTTCCTAGAACTCTCAAGTGGTTTTTCTTATGAGGGGGCAGGTGTTACATGTTCCTGGGTGTGCATATGTACATGAACATGTGTTTACATGCATGTAAAGGCCAGAGCTCAACATTCACATTCACTCTCCTCCATCTCATTTGTTCTGACAGAGCACACTGATTTGACCTGATTAGCTAGCCAGAAAACCAGTTCCTGAGACCTTCCTATCTCAGCCCCCTGAACACATGCACAGCTTTTACATGTCTTCAGGTGATCATGGTCAAGCTCAGGACCCCATGTTTATGCAGCAAACACTGAACAAATGGAGCTCCCTCCCTAATCCATGCCCTTGAATTTTCAAGTCTTCTTAAAAGGGCTAGCACTTGAGTAAGCAAGCACTCTATGATTATTTTTCTAACAGAGGTCACCACAGGAATATTTTTTTTCTTTTTCCAAAGCCAATTTTATTGAAGCTTTGTGCATTTCATACAAAATTTCCTGATCAAGTCTAGACTCATTCCCCCTTCCTTGCCCCCCACCCCACCAGAGCTCATGCATTCTGCCAAACATGTTTTTCATCTTTTTCTCAGTCTCTTTTAAAATTTTCAATGCAGAAGTTTCCTGTTTCAGGCAGAAGTTCATCTTTCAGTCAGTTCTCTGGTCCAGTCTTTGTTGTTGTTGTTCCTTCCAATTTGCATCACTCCAAACTATGCATATATCAAGATTATGACATCATAGGTTTTAGCATCTTCAGCTTATGATATTTTTTCTTTATTAGACTGAAAGATGTCATGATTTCCTTAAGGAAGTGTTTGAAGGCTCCTCCTTGGCAAACCCAAATACCAATCAGGCCTGCCCTTATGCTCCACACTGAGGACTTCCCTTCCCATGGTCACCAAATGAGGTCCAGTAAGCACCAAGTCCTGTCTTGATCTTCCTCTTCTGGTTTCTGTGATACAGTCTGGGTAGTCCAACAATGGCAGTCTACACTCTGAAGAGGCTGAAACCCCAGTAGTTTCTCAGTCCACAAGCTGGATGTCTCAGCAGTCCCCATCTGGCACTGAAGGTTTAGAGGATTCTCGGTGAAACATGAGTCTTCAGTCCATATTGGAAGGTTGAAAGGCTCTGTCTCATCTCTTTGAAGGATGGCAAAACAGTGGCAGACACAAGGTAGCTGCATTTGCCAGTAAGAATTGAAGATAGGCAAAACAACAGTGTTTTTGTTTTGTTTTTTACTTTTTTGTTTTTACTAAGATCTCAAGTACAATTTACTAAGATCTGAAGTACAATTTCTCAGGCCTTACTAATTATTTATTTCTGGTTATACTTTCCTTTTGTATGCTTAAGTCCACACTGTTAGCCCAGATTAACCAAGGTTTTTGTTTTCTCAAGGTCACTTGAAGATCTGGGCCTCTGGTTTGGGGCATGGCAGGGGGTGGGAGTGGGAGAGAGGGACCCCATGACTCCTTTTGGCTTTTCATTTACCAGTTCCAGCAACTCGAGGACAAAGTAAGGTACTGTTAGACCAGGATTCCCTTTTTGAAGCATGAGCAGACTTCCCTCTTTATAGACTGGACGCTGGCTGAAATGCCATTAGTGGATCTCCAAGACCTCACTGCACAGGAAGACTGGTGACTCACATTTGCAGGACGTTTCAAGAGATGTCCCCATGCATAGTCCCCTGGGACTTAGTTAACCTCTGAGAGCAAGGAACAAAGTTATCCCTTAGGACCCTTGGCCAAATTGGTATGGGCATTAAGTATGGTCATTAAGCATCCAGAAAGTCTAAGTTACACCAGCCTGATACTTTTAACTACTGTATAATATTTTAGAAAAGGCTCGGACAAAAGCTCAACCAACCTTGTATAAGAAATACTAAGAAGCACTCCCATAAGATAAATATTATGGTTAGACACAATGTCATGACAAACAGGTTTTTTTTCCTCATTCTTTTGATTTTATGCATACATACCCTCCACCCATGTACCAAAACTACCTAAGTGTGAAAATAAATGGCAGCTTAATTTTAGAACCTGTTAAGGGATTCACAATATAAGAGCACAGTTGTTTTCAGATCATGAGGAATATAACATTAATGTTGCTTAATTTGTCTTGCAACAAGGTACTTGGTGCTAGCATCCACAGATGAGGGATACCATTCATTGTTTGTTTTTCTGGGACTGTGTTACTTCACTTAACATAATATTTTCTAGTTCCATCCATTTACCTGCAAAATTCATGATATCATCTTTCTTTACTGATGCATAGAACTCCATTGTGTAGATGTGCCACATTTTCTCTATCCACTCGTGGGTTGAGGGGGACTTAGGTTGGTTCCAGCTCTTTGCTATTGTGAAGAGACCTGCAATAAACATGGTTGTGCATGTATCTCTATGGTAGGATGAGTTTTGTGGGTATATACCCAGGAGTGGTATGACTGGGTCAGAGGAATATTTTTAAAGTACTGAGTTTTACAGAATTTGTCTGTTTGAAAAATGTGAAGTAAAAGAATCATACAATATAATTAAAGTTTAAGTCCCATAAAACTTTTTATTGTAATTATAGATATTCCAATCAAAACCTTCATGCATATGCACATCCTGAAGAGCTCCCCTCTAGCATATGTAAAATAAGTTTCATAAATTAATTCTTTAAAAATTCTCATGTTTAAGAAGCTTAAGCAATGAATGTTATCCCTCATCTGTGGATGCTAGCACCAATTACCTAATTGTATGGCAAAATGAGAAACATCAATGTGATCTGAAAACAACTGTTGTGGTCTTATATTGTGATTCCCTTAAAATATAATAAATAATAAAAATAAATAAATAATAAAAATTAATAAAATTTCCAAAAAAAGAAGCTTAAGAATTTAATAAAGGAAAATAATTCTAAATATTGCTCAATCTTACTAACATACTTCTGTCTTGGCAGAAAAAGACAAAATGATTTCAAAATGGGTTCAGTGGTGATTCACTCTAAATTTAGTAAATCTGGATGTGTAGCTGCCAGGGCGCAGCCAAGGGACCTGAATGGATCATCACGGAATTGAAAAGACCAGACACTCCTGAGGTATCTTTACTTTTGGTTCTTTTATTTCTTCCTGCATGCACGAGTGATAAAGCCACAGAGAGCTTGGTTTTATACTCTTACTCATTAGAGTCACCGCTGAATATTCATAGAACAATGAATAATAATAAAGTGGCCAGAACATAGAAATTCAGCAAAATAAGTTGGCCACATCAACATTGTCTCTGTGTCTCCATGCTATGTCTACTTAGGAGTCAATGTGTTTCATGAGAGACTAGAGGGGGTATCTGGCATTCTGGAGATAACTCCCCAGCAACCATTCTTGCATAACTGTCTCATGAGACAAGGCTCTCTAGACATACACACTCAAGGTTCAGTTAGTTCACAGAGCACATTTTCAAGTCATAGGAGCATTATTTCACAGCCCCTTCAAGGATGTGTCTTTCTGATATGTGCATCAACAAGCACTGAGAACTTTTTTTTTTCTTCTCAGGTCCCTCACTTTCTCTATTAGAATCTAAATACTTTCAACAATCTCACCTGCATTTTGCATATGTACCCAATTATTTGCTTTAATACGTTTTAGGTTATTTCAGTTTCTCTTGTATCATTCACACCCACCCACTGAATGAAAATCTGACTTTGAAATATAACTTAGGCCTGGAGAGGTGGCCTAGTGGGTAAACCCACTTCCTGATCCTCCACCAGTTCCAAGGGATCTGACACCTTCTTCTGGCCATGGCTATTGCCTGCACTCATGTGGCATGTAGATACACACACACACACACACACACACACACACACATTAAATTAAAATAAGTCTTAAATATAAATCACTTCTACATAAATATTATTACTGTATCCTAAGGAAAGGAGTTCTTAGCTCTATTATCTTAAGCATGATGTAAAGTTTCTTTTGCTTTTATAAAGAAACAGACACATGTATAACACACACACACACACACACATAATTTTTACCCACATAATAATGTTTCAAGAGTTCTATTATGGGTAGATCACAAAATAACCTTAAATTGGTAAATTAGTCAAGTCTGTGGCATTATCAGTTACTGTACATTGTCAAACTGCAAAGTTAATATTGCACTTTAATTCCCCTCAAAAGGAAGTTTGTTTTTACCTCCTAATTTGCATGATCTCCTTGAAAAATAAAGCTCTACACTATACATTTTCAGTCTCCTTATCTCATTTTCATTAAAGATGGGTCTGATTGGGAGCACTAAGAATTTCAGAGAATTGAAATCCAGAGAAAAACCCCAGCTGGAATAAAGTCTGCCTATCCAGGAACACAAAGGACAGCTTTTTCTCACCCCTGCTAATGAAGAACTAGACTAATGTCTCCTCCTGGGGTTTGCAGCAGTACCCTCATGATACATTCATTTGCCAAAACTGCTGAGTTAACTCAGAAGTCCCCCTTTCCCACAGCAAGTTGCCCACAAAGACAATAAATTTAAGGGCTCATGATAATGGTGTCTCCCAAGACACTGAGTAAAATGTTGCAAGTTCTCATGCCCCATTTCAAAGTCTCCTATGGATTGTTGATGGGAAGATGTGCATATCTGGGCAAGGTCACCTCTAAGAAGTTTCTACCTAGCAGTTAATGCCTGTACTGTGGAAACAAAGACTCTTTCCTTGCTTCTGCTACAAAGAAAGTGGATGCTGTTGTTATATATTCTGAAAAATTAATTTAAAGTTAATAATATTTTACTACACTCTGTTTAAGGTAAAAATAAAATTATCTGTCTCTTGCATGCTCCTGGGATTGCAATAGGGCCTTTTGGAAAGGAAGGAAGGAAGGGAGGAGGACAGGAAGGACAGAGGGGGGGAGGGAGGGAAGTCTGGAGGGAAGAAGGCCTTATATTGTAGTTAACAACGTAACAAAGTTCTATCAAGAAAGTGTTTTGTGCTCACATCTAGTATACTCATTTTCAGTTATTGTTAATGTTTGTGAATTTTCTACTAATAAATATATTATAGGGATAAAATATAAGGCCTGATCACATAAATGAGAGGAGACTGAACTTAAGCACTATTGTTGGCTATCAAAGATTTCTTTGTTGATTTTTTTTCCCCCTAAGAATTTTATCATCATCAGGAAGTCAATTTACGCCTGCTTTAAGATAGCAAAATCCAAGTTTCTCTTTCTTTTCTGTTATATTCTTTAAATCTGCCTTTAGAATAGTGAGCACAAACTTAATATTGGATTTCAAGAATGATTTTCTCAAAAAAAGGTGTTTTCTGCCCACAAGTGGATATCTCATCTAGTTGGCCCTCATTTTCTAGGGACTAGTTTGTGACTCTATGTAACAGGCTCTCTTTTAATAACCACAGGAAGAGTTAGTTAAAATTGACTTCGAATGTAATTCATTTGCTACAAAATGCTTTTCTACCCCCTGCCCTTTTCTTTCACTCACTGACACATCTTCCTTCAGACTCTGAAGGAGTGACTTCCTTCACTGCACAGCAAAAGCATGTGGGAGAAGAGTTTCTGAATACCATCACACATGCCATGGCGCTCTCTGCACCAAGCCATTAACAAGCGGCAGCTTTCCTGTGGTAGATGAAGGAAGGATGATCTTGAAGAGGAGCGGCTGGCTAAGGAAATGTCCCAGGGGTGAGCTCCAGAGCAGTGTCACTGCAGGTGCAAACAGGCTCGGCTCAGCTCTCAGGGACAGGGCATGCTGCTGGTCCTGACAATGATAGTGACTTCCAGTTATTGCTACCAACTCAGCAAACCTGGAGAAAAATTCTATACTTGATCTGCTCAAACTCAAGTCAGTAATAGTTTGAGACATAGAATTTTGCATAGTGAATTAGTTCTTATTTATTTGGGGAGGTGCATGTCTATGTGGTGGGCATGTGTGTGTGTGTGTGTGTGTGTGTGTGTGTGTGTGTGAGTTGTATGAAGGTGTATGTGTATGGGTGAATGTACATCTACATAAGTGAATAGGATATGGGGGCCAGCGGGCACCTCTGAGGAATATCCACTTTTGTTTGTTGCTTTGTTTTATTTCAGGAAAATGTCTATCATTGTTCTAGAACTCATCTAGCAGGTGAGGGTGATGCCCAGTGAACCCCAAGGATATGCCTGTCTTTGACTCCCAGAACCAGGATTATACGTATGTACCACTACACCCAACTTTTTGATGTGGTTGGACTCGGAACTCAGGTCCTCTTGCTGAGATAACACTTTATCATCTTATCCATCTCACCAGCCTCTTCCTCTGCAGAGCTAGTACTAAACAAACTTTCTGGCTATGTGTGAAACAGGATCTCACTAGGGGAATCAGACTACCTTTTGGCTCATGATGGTGATAAGACTAGCTTTGAACTTGCAAATGTCCAGCCTCAGCCTCCCAAGTGGGGAACATTTGAATGGACAAAATTTCTTCAGCCTTAAGTGTTTCTCATAACTCCTTCAAAGTTTTCATTTAGTATCTTTATTCCCTCTCAGATTCTACCATGGACACTGTATTGGATAGCTTTAGTGTCAACTTGACACACGTGGGTTGAGGGAGGCTTAACTGAGGAATTGCCTCCATGGGACTGGGCTGTGGCCACATTTGTGAGGCATCTTCTTGGTTGTTGAGTGAAGTGGGAGGGCCCAGCCCATTTAAGGTAGTGCCACCCCTGAGCAGTTCCTTGTGTATTGCATAAGAAAGCAGGTTGAGCATGGGCCAGGGGAAGAAGACAATAAAAAGCATGGCCTGTGCTTCAGCTCCTTCCCCCCAGGTTCCTGCCCCGAGTCTCTACCTTGGGTTCTGTTAGTGATGAACTGTGACCCAAGAATTGTAAGGCAAATAAACCCATTCCTCCTCAAGTTGGTTTTAGTCAGAATGTTTTTTCACAGCAATGGAAGAGAAGCTATAACAGATACTAACAGGCTTGTGGGAGGTGCAATGTATAGCCAAATTAGTGTGAAGGTCATTTCTTCTCTTTAAGTCAGAAGTTGAAGGGTTTCGTTACTGGTAAAAGGGTCATATTGCTGAGAAGCAGAAAAGAAATCCTTTGGTTCAATATAAGAGTTTACCCAGAAGTGAGCAGTGCAATATTTTTCTTCTGTTGGGATAGAAAATAAATCCACACTGGGCAAATAAAATACATTTTAAATTCATGCCATGAAAAAAAATCTCAATATTTAAGGAAAATGACAGATATCTTTTTTTAAAGATAGCTGCCACTTCATTAGGCAACTCAAGAATTTCCACTGATAAAAGTTTTTCATAACCTTTAGTGAGGTGTCATTGTTTCCTATTTAATGTATAGAGGATTTTTATCTTAATTACTGTATATAATGTATAATAAATAGAGGTAAAAAATGTAAGATAAAGCAATATTACCCAACAGGGCAACCACATAAATACCATATCTAACACTGGTTTGCAGTTGCCTGAGGTCTTTATTCACAAAGCAGCTGAAATTTTAACTCTACAATATTAACAACTTAAAATTTTATTTTTTCTACAAGTATCTTTACTCTTAAGTGAAACTAGGACATTAAACATTCTACTTCTTTAGCTGGCTACCATTGCCATCTTTCAAGTGGAAAGTTAGAGAAATGTGTATTTTCTTATGCTACTGTGTGTAATATTTATACATTCTCTCTCTGTTGTTCAGTCTTCTTTCAAATACCTAATTCTTCTAGCTGAACATCTCCAGTGCTGGAATAGATGGCATACATTGCATGGATAGACATTTATCCAAAGCTTGGAACAACAGAACTTTCTCAAAATGACAGAAATGGAAGCTACATTAGTATAAGTATCTACAATCCCTATAAAACCCTCCAGGAACAGAAAGAAATATGGATTTGAAGACTGAAAATTACAATAAAATCTAAGTGTCTTATTTCCTAAGAAGAATTCAGAGACTTCTCCCTCCTAGCTGAGTCCTCTTGGAGCTAGGGTTAATGTCCCAATCCCAGAAAAATCAGTCTTCTTCCTCCTGCTCTTAACAAACACCTCAGCCTTGGCCCATTTATCCAATTTATAGCTATCCTGTCTAATTGTTAAAGCAAACTTCCTACTTCCCAGGTCCATCTAAAGGAGAAGACAGTCTTTGACCTAATTGACTGCACTTTGTTTCTCATCGACTCCTTCTGAATTGTTCTTTGCCTAAGTTTATCTTAAATTTGAGAATCCCAGATGTGATAGTTGAAGAGCTCCAATTCCCTACACCACAGCAAGACTATGTACAACCAGTTCCAGGATAACTATCAAGGAAACAGGGCTGAAATATTTCCACCTGCTCAAACTTCCTTGACTCTTAACTTTGTTCTTTCCTGCCTAACCCCAAACCACTGTGGACACTTGAAAACAGCACCTATGTCTTTCGTTTCAGTATGGCTATGGTGATATCAAATTCCATTCCTGCATTCACCAATGTTTGCCTTCCATTTAGTGAACTAGGGTGAGTGGCAGAACAT
Organism: Rhizomys pruinosus; assembly: GCA_009823505.1. Classification (NCBI taxonomy): domain Eukaryota; kingdom Metazoa; phylum Chordata; class Mammalia; order Rodentia; family Spalacidae; genus Rhizomys; species Rhizomys pruinosus. The sequence continues at coordinate 3,485,669 of VZQC01003599.1, forward strand.
GGTTTGTTAAGAGCTCTCAACATCCCAGTCAAGATTCTGGCTGATGACTCTACTAACACAGTTACTTTCTTAGTTGTGTTGCTACAACAGGATATCACACAGCAGGTAATTCATAAGGAACAGAAATTTCTTATAATCTGAAAAGCTAGGAAGTATAGATCAGGGTGACAACAGCTTGGTTGACATTTTAGACATGCTTTTTGTTTCCAAGGTGGTGTGATAGTGCTGTGTCCTCTTAAGGGAAGAAACACAGTACTCTCAAGAGATACACTCTCTCCCTTCCTCCCTCCCTCTCAACCTCCCTCCCTCCCTCCCTCCATCCCTCCCTCCTTTCCTTCTTTCCTTCCTTCCTTTCCTCTTCATCCTCCCCCTCAAAAAAAAAAAAAAAAAAAAGAGATACACTCTCAAAAAGTAAACCAGTGAATGACTGTTTTAGGGTAGTACATTATAGCCTGATTATTTCTTAAGTGGCTTTCCTCTTAATACCCTCACATCAACCAAACCTGAAAGAAATATAAACAAAACACATTAAAACTATAGCTCTCAGAAGGGGAATTCTTACTGAAGGCTTATCACATTTCATGTTTCTGATAGTTACCGAACTACAAATAAGTTCTAAATATGTAAAGTCCAATTCAAATAAAATGTAACACTTTTAGTATAACAAAGTAAAAATAGTTTCTGATATTACATTTATTTATTATATTTTTATTTTTTGTTTTTATATTACGCGTATGATTGTATTTCCTTCAGGCATGCAAGTGCACTTGTGCCATGCAACATCTGAAGAGAAGAGGGCATCAGATTCCCTGAACTCCAGGTATAGATGAAGGTTAGCTACCATGTGGGTGCCAAGAACTGAACCAAAGTCTTCTGCAAGAGCAGTCAGTGCTCTTAACTGATGAGCCATCTCTCCAGCCCTTATGATATTAGTTTTAAATATAAAGAAGACAGTTCTTTTAAGGCTACTTAAGATAGCATGCATGACGGGCATTATTATTTTTATTACAAAATAACCCCAACAGAGGCCATCTTTCTAAAGATATTTCCTAAGAATTCTCAACCTGTTACAGGAAGTCAAAATGTGTCAGTAAAAAAAAAAAAGTGTATCTTTGAGTAGAAAAATACATAAAATTTAAAAAAAGATATCATATTACTCCAATAAGACTGGCCAGGATCAAGAAAACAAACGATATCAAGTGCTGGAGAGGTTGTGGGAAAAGGTGAAAACTAATCCATTGCTGGTGGGAATATAAACTTGTACAGCCACTATGGAAAACCTTAGAAGACTCAAAATGAGCTTGCCATTTGACCCAGTCATAAAACTCCTGGGCATATACCCACAAGACTCATCTAACTGCAGAAATACATGCAGAGCTATATTTATTGCAGCTCAGTTCACAATAGCAAAAGGGTGGAACCAACCCAAATGCCCCTCAACTGACGAGTAGATAGAGAAAATGTGGTACATGTACACAATGGAGTTCTATGCAGCGGTAAAGAAAGACAACATTGGGCTGGAGAGATAGCCTAGCGGTTAAGAGCACCAACTGCTCTTGCAGAGGACCCGGGTTCGATCCCCAGCACCCACATGGTGGCTGAGAACCGTCTTTAACTCCAGTTCCAGGGGAATCCAACGTCCTCCTCTGACCTCTGCAGCGTTGCACGACACGGGTGCACAAACCTGCATGCAGACAGCGCATTCATACACATACTAAAATAAATAAATAAAAATTAATTAAAAAAAAGAAAGACATCATGAACTTTGCAGGTAAATGGATGGAGCTAGAAGATATTATATTAAGTGAAGTAAAACAGTCCCAGAAAAACAAACGACAAATGGTGTCCCTCATCTGTGGATGCTAGCGCCAATAACCCAGTTATAAATATTTCTTGTGGAGAGGGATGCATATTAAAAGAACAACAACAAAAAGACTGCATCAGAAAACTTACTGAAATGGTGAATTGGGAAGGGTGGGAGGGGCGGGAGAGGGACTCGGGTGTATATTCGATTAATATTTAATTGACGTGAGTTCAACAAGTATCCAATTTTGCCCAGACTCTGCCTACAAGTTACATGGTGTTTTAGGACTAAATAAAAGTAAATGTGTGTATGTTAAACAACATTGGTTTAAAGGTTTTGATAAAAATGGTAATGCACCCGAGTTAATTGGAAATATAAATTGTTGTTGTCCACATTTGTTTTACTTAAAATCTGTATAACAATAACTTTGGGATTGACAAACCTACATGCACCCATGTCATACAATGCCGTGGACGTCAGAAGAGGGTCTTGGATTCCCCTGGAACTGGAGTTCTCCTGGAATTGGAGTTACAGACGGTTCTTAGCCACCATTTGGGTGCTGGGGATCAAACCCGGGTCCTCTGCAAGAGTAGTCGGTGCTCTTAACCGCTAGGCTATCTCTCCAGCAATTCAAATCTTAAAACTAACTATAGGAAAAGATTTGTATGTTCCAACAGGTCAAAATGTCACCAACTTAATGGCTGAGAAAGAAAAGATACAGCTTTGCATTGTGTAGGATGTACCAGGAAGTGCCAGCAGAAAGGTTGGCCCTTCTGAACATTGAAAGGAAGAAAAGCCTCAGATTGCTACAGACATCAAACCCCTCTGTGGATCCTACTTGTAACAACTATTTATAATGAGTCCTAACAAAACTTACCTTCTAGGTGCTGCAAAGTTTTAATACAATAGACTTTCTTACCTCCCCTCCATAGAACAAGGAGAAATATGATGATGATGAGGTCGTTCTCTAACTGTAAATTGGAGCCAACTGCTATAGAGGTAATCTCATATAAAACCAGTAAAACTTCCTTCTTTTATTGACTAATGACATAGGAACTGTGAAAAGGATTTCTCTATCAGATCCAAATACAATACTAAAGTCTCCTTAAGATATGCACTTAAGCAAAAAATATATTAATATTGGAGCTCTGACATCAGCAACGGATTATTCTACCAAGGAGATGTTGGCCAGGGGATCCAAGCCCCCCCCAAAAGGTAAAGGCTTCTTCCTATAAACTGGGAGAAGAAACCGGCAGAAGAGAGTGATAAGGCCCTGCTGTTTGAAGACCTGATGTTAGCATGGAAAAGATGCATTGAGATTGACACTTGCAAGTGTACAGTTGGGCTCACTCTTGGCACCGCCAATTAACCACCCTAACGATAATGTTACCCAACAGGCCACTAACACACCTGATATTCAGAGCAAGTATATCCAAGAGTGTTCTCTCCTCCTTGAGTCAAGCAAGACTCCACCGTCAGCACCAGCTACACCTCACCTGCCTGGAAATACTGTGCAGCAGAGGCAGCCATATGCCTGTATATCCCAAATCTAATTGGCTATTAGCTCTCTCCTTGGAGGAATAACCCATGGCTGATGCCACAAGCTTACATCCTTTAGTGGTTAGGAGATGTTATAAGCCACAGTAAGACCCTGTCGTATTTTACAGAAAAAAACGTAATTCATGGATTAACATACCATCCAAACATCTGTGTCTATACCAAAGTAACCTACCATAACAATTAGTACTGTTTAAATACCTATATTTCTAATTGCTTGTGCTTCGTTACTAGGATTGAAAGGTTATTTCTGGACAAACTGTCAGCCCATGAAAGGAAGCAGCCAGAATTGACCAGTGTCCAAGACAACAGCTCCAGAGAAAGTAGACTGTTTTGCTTCTCATCCACCTCTGCCCCTTTTCTAAGCCTAGGGAACAATCTGTGGAAGAGGGGGTGTGGTAGAATGCAAGGGCTGCGATTGGGGTGAATGGTGAAACTACAGCAATATAGACTGGACACTCATCTGATCAACTTGATTGAACATACAAGCCCCCCCAGCTGGATGGTGGGACCCATGGGTGGTTTGGGACCCATGTGGGTTTGGCCACAACTGCTTGCAAATTGGTTTTACATGAAGGATGCTTGTACTCATAAATTATTACTTATTGTAAAAAATGAAAAAATGTCTTCCCTCTGTAAAAAAAAAAAGTGTATCTTTGAGTAAACATGAAAATTCTAACTCAGATGCTTAATATTCACCTGTAGCTAAATTCATACAGAGGGTATTTGTAGCTTTAATTTTCCAGAGTGTTGCTGATCAATATTTCTAATAACTTTTGGATTTCCTAAATTAATATATCATTTCATTCATGTCCAACCAAAACACTCAACTAATGTAGATAGTTTTCAATTATTATTTTTGTTATTATGGCTTGTAAAAAATGCCCTATGGGGGCTATAGAAATGGCTGAGCGTTTAAGAACACTGGCTATTCATCCAAAGAATGCGGCGGTTTCAGAACTCAGCCCCCACAAGCAACCAAAAATCCAGTTCCATGGGTTCTGACATCCTCTTTACACCACCACGGGAACCGCACTCATAAACATGCAGGCAAAACACTCAAACACGTAGGATAAATAAATCAAAGAAATTTAAAAAGATGGCATGTGTGTATACATGTGTACCTGTTTCTGTACACACAGTGACAAGCACATACTCATATGCCTAGATTACTTTTACCAGACTCTAGCACTTAGCTGAATTGTTTGATAATTTTTTTTTAATTATATAACCTTAAATGCTGAAATGATGAAGAATATTCAAGGTGCATTTATTATAAAGGATCTCATTGGCTGCATGACAGAAGTCAATGACAAGGCAGGGAAACAATACAGGAAACTGGGTTGTGATGAACTAGTTGAGAGGAAAGTGGCTGGTCTTGAATCCTCATCCTAAAGACCATGACAAATGCAAAAAGGAGCTTACATAGGATATTTACAAAGTATACGTTGGCTACAGTAAGAGGACGGTGGTTCTCTTCTTCCTTGAGCATGGCCATGCTAGCTGAAGGTCACCAGATACGTCTGGTTCCATAGATCTAAAGAAAGTTTACTCATCAGGAGACCTTGCGACTCGTGTTTCTCTTGTTTTTTTATCCTGGACTAGGTGATCCTAGGAGTTAGTATCTTGCCCACTTGAATCCAGCTTTACCTTTGGTATCTACACGGCTAAATGAAGGTAAAGAAAAACAAGCATAAATTTGTAAAGGACAATTCTCAAAGGACAAATGAGCCCATGAGGTGGGTTAATCATGGCCACATTGTTATTTACAGTTGTCAAAAATTATTCTGTCTATAACATGGCTTTCAACTACTAAATGATTATTGTAGAGAAAATATCCTCAGATAGGATTTTCAGTTCAATAAAGGAGAAACAAAGCAGGAAGACATATTGAGAATCATTACTTTTAGAGTGTATGCAAAGTGCTTAATATAATTTTAATCATTAATCATTATTACAATTTATATCATCTTGCAAATGAATAGAATTTAAATTATTTAAAATTTAAATTGGGGGGCTTGAGAGATGGCTTGGGGCTTAAGAGCACTGCTCTGGCAGAAGACCCAGGTTTGATTCTCAGTTCCCATGTGGTGCCTAACAACCATTGTCACTCCAGTGCTACGGGATCCAATGCCCTTTTCTGACCTCCATGGTCATTACATGACATGCGTGCACTTACACACAGGCAGGCAATATACTCACAGACATAAAATAATAAATAAATATTTAAAAATAATTTAGGGGCTGGTGATTTGGCCTAGCAGTTAAGACCACCAACTGCTCTTGCAGAGGACCTGGGTTCGATCCCCAGCACCCACATGGTGGCTGAGAGCTAAAGATGGCTACGGGATCCGATGCCCTCTTCTGACCTCCTTGGCATTGCAGGACATGGGTGCACAGACCTGCATGCAGACAGTACATTCATACACATAAAAATAAATAAATAAAATTAAAATAATAATAATTTAAATTTAAATTGTTTTACAAATAAGTTACCTTAACATGTAAATAATTTCAAATTTCAAAGACACATTCCAGGCAATGAAGATGTAAATCTTTTTTTTTTATTTTTATTAATTTTATTTATTTACGTATGTGTATGAATGTACTGTCTGCATGCAAGTTTGTGCACCCGTGTTGTGCAATGCCACGGAGGTCAGAAGAGGGTGTCAGATTCCCCTGGAACTGGAGTTCTCCTGGAATTGGAGTTTCAGACGGTTCTCGGCCGCCATGTGGGTGCTGGGGATCGAACCCGGGTCCTCTGTAAGAGTGGTCGGCGCTCTTAACCACTAGGCCATCTCTCCAGCCATGAACATGTAAATCTTAATTAATAACTAACTGCAGAAGGAGCATGGAACTGTCCAGAAGGACTTACACACTCAAACTTGTCAAGAAAGTCTTAAAGAAAAATCAGAAATTAAAAAAAATTGCATTTGGTGTAATTGGCCACATCCAGAATTTTTTTAAGAAATTGGAGGCTTCAATGTTTTACTTTAAGATGTCACTTAGCTGAAATTTTCAAAGAATAAATTTTGCTATGAATTGATTTTTCTCATTATGGTACTCTTGTAATTAAACATAGGAATTCCTTCTGAAGAATCTTCACTTAGAGATCTTCTTCCAGGCAAGATTTGCTATTTTAAAATTTTTACAAATGAACCATCCACTTTCAATATTGAAGACCAGAGACTCAACTTCTCATCCAGCTTTCTAAACTTTAAATGAGGAAGATATTTATGAAGCTAGTTTCATTCCCTGGGCAGTAGGCAGCAAAGAAAGGTAAACCTTAAACAAGAATGAAACTAAAAACAGCCACATGTAAACTCTGTGAACGGCCAGACTATCTGAGTTAATTACTGGGCACTGGCTCAGGGCTTGGGATCAGCGTAGTGTGGCAAACTTGCTGAATTCAATACAAAGAAATTGGAGATTAACAAGGTTTAGAGAGCTGGCATTTGAAGGCAGACTGCTGACTACCAGAAAGACATTCAGAAAAGCTCCGGACAGGTGCATAATGGTCATCCTGACTCTTTGGCTCAATGTTAACTTACACGTAAATACAATGATACCCACAGGTTGACAATAACTGCTAAAGCCACACAGCTGCCATAGAACCATGGAAACGGAACACTTTCCAAACTCGGGAATCATGAGAATCTCAATTTTGTCAGGCATTATACAGAGAGTTCATGGAGCACACAGGGAATTTGTAGAGATATCAGGAGCCACACCCACTAAGAATGTATCTGAACTCACACAGCATAAAGCTAAAAAGCATTCCTAAAGATGCTGCAGATATTTTAAGTTATATTCAGGAATATCGTGAAAAATAATGAATTCTGTGCTTAAATAATATATATTATGTTTAAAGAAACAAAATAATATTAATATTAAAAGAAATTTTTTGGGTAACTGTTATTTAAAATATTAAATTCACCTAAATTGAAAGAAGTAGTCTGTGCAGGAAATAAGGTCACCAATCAACAAGTGGGACCTCATTAAACTCAAAAGTTTATGGTTTCAGGCTGCAGAAGCCTTAGAGTCCTTCATGGTGGGTAGGCATGGTGGCAGGGGTCACCAGGGCAGGAGTGCTCACATGTTCAAGCAGGCAGAGAAAACAGAAAGCAACTGGTGGAAATCTGGAAGGAATGAAGAACTCTTCACAGACAACCCACAGTGACACACGTCATCCAGCATGCCTACACTCCCTAAAATCTCCCAAAACAGCACCACCAGCTGGGGACAAAATGTCCAAATATTTGGACCCTATTCAGGACACTCTCATTCAAACCACCACACTCTCTTTGACTCTGTGTTTCCTTGTTCATCTCCATCTTTTATGTATCTCCTCTCTCTCTGCATCCCTCTGTGTCTCTCTCATATTTCTATCTTTTTATTTTTAATAATGCTTTTATGGATGTTTTGTGTGTTTCAGACATCATTTCTCAGTTCAGTTTAAACATATTCCACTTTCCTTTCCCCCCACCCCGACCCCACCCCAGATCATGCACTCTGCCATAACTATCCTGCATCTTTCTCTCAGTCTTTTTTTTATGTTTCGGAATTCACATCTTCTTCCTTTAATTTTATATTATTCTAAAATATCCATACATACTTTCCACTCATATACAGCAATTACAGAGTCTGAAAGTAAGTGGTGGAACGATTCTAGAGCCCATTAAGAGATTTATAACAACATAGTTTTTTAGATAGACAGAAATATAACAATAATGTTGTTAAGCTTGCATTTCATCTGGGCATTTGCCGTTAGCATCTACAAATGAGGGAGACCATTCACCACTTGATTTTCTGTGGCTGTTACTTCACTTAGCATAATGGCTTTGAGTTCCATCCATTTGCCTGCAAAATTCATGATTTAATCTTTCTTTACCACTGAGTAGTACTCCATTGTATAGATGTACCACATTTTTGTCATCCACTTGTGAGTTGAGGGGTATTTGGGTTGGTTCCAGATCTTTGCTATTGTGAAGAGAGCTGCAATAAACATGGATGTGCATGTATCTTTGCAGTAGGATGAGTCTTGTGGGTATATACCCAGGAGTGGTATGGCTGGTTCAGGTAGTAGGCTCACTTTGAGTCTTTTAAGGGTTCTCCACACTGCTTCCCATAATGGTTGTACAAGTTTACATTCCCACCAGCAGTGGATGAGTGTTCCCCTTTCCCCACAACCTCTGCAGCACTTGGTGTCTTTTGTGTTCTTGATCTTTGCCAGTCATATCAGAATGAGATGATATCTGAAAGTGGATTTAATTTGCACTTCCTTAATTATTAATGATGTTGAACACTTTTTAAGATGTTTCTCAGCCATCTTTACTTCTTTACTGGTGAAGTCTCTGTTCAGGTCTTTACTCCATCTTTTGAGTAGGTCATTTGTTTTCTTACTTCTTTGTTTATTGAGTAGTCTATATTTGTTTGACATTAATGCTCTGTCAGATGAATCACTGGTGAAGATTTCTTCCCACTCTGTGGGTTTTCTCTTCACTTCCTTGATTGTTTCTTTAGCTATACAGAAGCTTTTGAGTTTGATGAGGTCCCATTTGTCAACTGTTGACCTTATTTCCTGTGCAGCTGCTGTCTGGTTTAGAAAGTCTTTTCCTACAAGTATGTCTTGTAGGTTGTTACCAACTTTTTCATCTATCACCTTCAGGGTTTCAGGTTTTATTTTGAGATATTTTATCCACTTGGAGTTGATTTTTGTACAGGGTGAGAGGTAGGGGTTTAATGCTTTTCTTCTACAAATGGTGATCCAGTATTGCCAGCACCATTTGCTGAAGATGCTATCCTTCCTCCATTGAGGATTATTTTTGCCCCTTTGTCAAATATGAGGTGGCTGAAATTGCATGAGATGAAGTTGGGATCCTCAGTTTTGTTCCATTGGTCAATAGGTCTGTTTTTGTGCTAGTACCAGGCGGTCTTTATGACTATGGCCCTGTAATATAGCTTGAAGTCTGATAGAGCAATGCCCCCTGTATTGCATTTTTCATCCAGGGTTTCTTTAGCTATTCAGGGTCTTTTGTTTTTCCATAGGAATTTAAGGATATTTTTTTCTAAGTCTGTGAAGTAGCTCATGGGGATTTTGATTGGGATTGCATTGAATCTGTATATCAATTTGGGTAAAATGGACACTTTTACTATATTAATTTTTCCAATCCATGAGCATGGGAGATGTTTCCATCTTTTGATGTCATTTTCAATCTCCTTCTTCAGGGGGTTAAAATTTTTATTGTAGAGGTTGTTGGTATCTTTGGTTAGGTTTGCTCCCAGGTATGTTATTATTTCTGAGGCTATTATGAGTGGGAAGGTCTTCTTATATTCCTTTTCCACTTGTTTACTGTTGGTGTAAAGAAAGACTACTCATTTTTCCAGGTTAATTTTGTATCCTGCCACTTTACTGAAACTCTTAATCATTTCTAGAAGTTTTCTGGTGGAATTTTTAGCATCACTTAGGTAAACTATCATATCATCTGCAAAAAGGGATAGCTTAACTTCTTTTCCAATTAGCACTCCTTTGATTTCCTTCTCTTGTCTTGATGCCGTAGCAAGTGTTTCAAGCACTATGTTGAAGAGGAGTGGTAATAGGGGGCAGCCTTGCCAGGTTTCCACCTTTAAGGGAAATGGTTCCAATTTTTCTCCATTTAGGCTGATGTTGGCAGTGGGTTTGCTATATATGGCTTTGATCATGTTGTGGAATGTTCCCTTCAGTCTGATTCCCTCTACAGTGATGCTGGATCTTGTGGCTTTTGTCTTTCAGTCTATTTGTGTGTTTTATGATATTTATTGATTTATGTATGTTGAACTATTCCTGCATCTTTGGTATGAATCCAACTTGGTCATGATGGATGATATTTTTGATGTGGGTCTGTATGTGATTTGCAAATATTTTGTTGAGAATTCTTGCATCTATGTTCATTAATGAGATGGGTTTATACCTTTCTTTTTTGGTTGTGTCTTTGGCTGGTTTTGGTATTAGGGTGATGTTGGTTTCATAGAAGGAATTTGGGAGAATTCTCTCTGTTCGTATCCTTCTGAATAGATTGAGTAGTAATGGTTGTAGGACCTCTTTAAATGTTTTATAGAATTCTGCTGTGAATCCATCTGGGCCTGGGCTTTTCTAAGTTGGGAGGTTTTTTTATTACTTCCTCAATTTCCTCAAATATTATGGGTCTGTTTAAATTATCAGTCTCTTCTTTGTTAAGCTTTGTTGGTTCCCAGGACTTCAGATATTCATCCATTTCTCTTAGGTTTTCAAATTTAGTGGAGTATAGGTTTTTGAAGTGTTCCCTTATGATTGTCTGGATCTTTTCTTTGTTGTGATGTTTCCCCTTTCATCATGCATACTATTGATTTGGAAATGCTCTTTATTTCTTTCTTTTTTTTGTTAACTGGGCTAGAGGTCTGTCTATTTTGTTTATCTTTTCAAAGAACCAGCTTTCAGATTCCTTGATTCTATATACTGTTTTCTTTGTATCTATTTCATTGATTTGATTTCTGCTCTGATTTTTGTGATCTCTTCCTGTCTGTTGGGTTTAGGGTTCATTTGCTGTTGTCTCTTGGGTGTTTTTAGCTGCAGTGTTAGATTGTTTAATTGTTCCCTTTCTCTTTTTTTGATGTGGGCACTTAGGGCTATAAATTTCCCTCTCAAGACTGCTTTTAAAGTATCCTGCAAGTTTTGTTGTGTTGTATTATCTTTTTCATTCAGTCCTATAAATACTTTTATTTCACTCTTTATTTCTTCCCTGACCCATTCATTATTCAGGATGGTGTTGTTTAGCTTCCATGTGTTCTTGTGGTTAGTTGGACTTATTCTGGTGCTCATATTGAGCTTTATTGCACTATGGTCTGACAGAATGCATGGAATAATTTTAATCCGTTTTTATTTGTTGAGATTTCTCTTTCTGTCCCAGTATGTGGTCGATTTTGGAGAGTGTTCCATGAGGTGCTAAGTAGAAAATATATTCTCTGGTGTTTGGGTGGAATATTCTGTAGATGTCTGTCAGGTCCATTTGGTGTATTGTATTGTTCAGTTCTGATGTCTTCCTGTTTATTTTTTGTCCAGTTGATCTATCCAAGGGCCTCAGTGGGCTGTTGAAGTCTCCCATTATTAGTGTTTTAGGATTAATCTGTCTCTTGAGGTCCTGCAGAGTAGTGTTTACAAAGTTAGGTGTACCAGAGTTTGGTGCATAAACATTTAGGACTGTAACATCTCCATAGTTAATTGTTCCTTTGACAAGGATGTAATGGCCCTCTTTGCCTCTTCTGATTAATGTTACTTTGAGAACTATTTTGTCTGATATTAGAATAGCCACTCCAGCTTGTTTCTTGGTACCATTTTCTTGGAATAATTTTTTCCATTCTTTCACTCTAAGGTGGTGTCTGTCTTTGAGGGTGAGATGGGTTTCTTGTAGACAGCATATAGAAGGATTCTGTTTCCTAATCCATTCTCCCAGTCTATTCCTTTTTATTGGGGGTTTAGACCATTAGTATTTAAGGTTATTATTGAGATATGTGTGTTGCTTCCTTTCACCTTATTTTTTGTTAGCATTCTTTGTCTAGGTTTGTATTTACTCTGTTATGCTTTTGTTGATTTCTCTCTTTAAGTGCTTAGGGTTAGTTGCTCCTTTACACTGTTCTTTGGAATGCTTCAAGGATTTTCTGAAATGTTGGTTTCTTAGATATGTATTCTTTCATCTTGTTCATGTCATGAAAGATTTTTCTTTCACTTTCAACTACAACTGACATTTTTGCTGGATATAGTAGTCTGGGTTGCATCTAAAGTCATTTAGCACAGGGAATACTTTGGTCCATGTTCTTCTAGCTTTCATAGTTTGGACTGAGAAGTCAGCTGTAATTTTGATGTGTTTCCCCTTATATGTAACTTGTTGTTTTTCTCTTGTGTCTTTCAGTATTTTGTATTTGCTTTGAGCATCTAGTGTGTTTTTTTTAGATATCTTTTTTTTTGTATGTGTATGAATGTATGTACTGTCTACATGTAGGTTTGTGCACCCATGTTGTGCAATGCTGCGGAGGTCAGAAGAGGGTCTCAGATTCCCCTGGAACTGGAGTTCTCCTGGAATTGGAGTTACAGACGGTTCTTAGTCTCCATGTGTGTTCTGGGGATCGAACCCGGGTCCTCTACAAGAGCAGTCAGTGCTCTTAACCTCTAGGCTATCTCTCCAGCCCCGAGCATCTAGTGTTTTAACAATTATATGGCATAGGGAGTTTCTTTTCTTGTCCTGTCTATTTGATGCTCTATGTGCTTCTTGTATTTGTATGGGATTGTCTTTTTTCAGTTTAGGGAAAATTTCTTCTATTATCCTACTGAAGATCTGGTCAATAGTGCTGTCTTGGGATTCTTCTCCTTCCTCTATCCCTACGATGTGGAGGTTGGTTTTTACATATGGTCCCATATTTCTTGGTTGTTCCACTCTTGTGTTTTGAGCTTTCTAGTTGCTCTGTATTATCCTGCAGTTTTGATATTCTTTTTTACTGCTTCTTCTATTCTGCTTCTGAGGCTTTTTCCCACCCTTTCCAGTTGGTTGTATAAATGTTCAATATACTTTTTCATTTTATCCTGTGATTTCTTTAGATTTTCCACTTCCCTCTGGAGTCTGTCATTCTCATCTTGTAGCTCCTGGGTTCATTGGTCATTTTCTTTTCTCATTTAAGCCTGGGATCTTTACAGTGTTTCCACGTCTTTCTGGGGTTTGTCATTTTCTCCCTTTAGTTCTTTCCAATGTTTGTCATGATCTCCCTCTAGGTCCTTCTTGAGTTTTTTCAATCTCTCCCCTTAGTTGTCTAATTTCTTTGAGTATGTCTACAGTTGTTCTTCTAACGTCAGTGTCTTGGCTTCTTCCGATTGTAGGGAACTTCTGTAGGGTTGGTAGAGCTCAGCATGGTTTTATTATGAGATTTTCCCATGTTTTTTCTTTGTGTCTTTGGCATGTGGATTTGTCTGTTTATTTGTTTCTTTGGATTTTGGCACCTTAATAATGGCTGCACAGATTATAATCACCAATGACAGCCTGTTAGGTCCTCTGCACCACAGCTCCACCAGGTTGACAGGGAGGAGGGGGATTGGTTGTGTTGCTACTTTGGCCCATGCACCTGTAGGCCCCCAAGAGTCAAGGCCTTGTCTCACTGGCACCTCACTGACTCCATGCACCTGTCTGGAACCCAAGCTAGGATTTCCAGGGGTGGGTGTCGAGCCCCCCAAGACCCAAGGCAGGTCTATTTCTATCTTTGTTTTTTATCTCTTTTCCTAGTCTTCCGTATTGCTTCCTCCTGTATGTGTTGTCTTACTCTGTGGATATATCTCTTTAGCTCCTCTCTCTCTCTCTCTCTCTCTCTCTCTCTCTCTCTCTCTCTCTTGTTTCTACCCCTTTCTCCTTTGTCTCCTCTGCTTCCTCCTCCTCCTCTTCCAACCCCTCTATCCCTTTATTTCTCTTTTTTTTCTTTTTGTCCCTTTCCATCCACCCTGAGCACCTTTAATCTATTATGTCCACCTTTCCATGATCACTTGCCTCACCACAGGATCAAAGCAATTGAGATAACCTACCATAGACCGAAATCTCTTTTCTATATTTCAAATATATTTTCATTGTGATGAAGATCAGGCTGACACAATTATGTATATGGAAAACCTTACAATTTAGATTATAATTGATTGATTGATCGACTGATTTTTTGCTTGTTTGCTTGCTTGATTGATTGATTTTATGTGTATTAGTGTTTTGCCTGCATAAATGTAAGTATACCCATGAGTGAAATGCTCACAGTAGCCAGAAGATGTCAGATCCCATGGAACTAGAATTAAAGAAGATTGTTAGCCACCATGTGGATGAAGAAAACTGCTGGGACCACTGTAAGAGAAGCCAGTGTTCATAACCACTGAGCCATCTCTCCATCCAATTTTGTTTTGTTTTGTTTGTTTTGTTTGGATTTGTTTCAATCAGTGTCTCCCTGTATGTCCAGCTGGCCTAGAACTCTTTATGTAGACCATCCTGGCCTCAATCACACAGAAATCCTCCTGCATCTGCCTCCAGAGTCATAGGACTAAAGCATGCACCAGGATACCTTGCCAGAATTTATAAAGAAACTGAAAAAACTACTTTTTAAATTTCCTGTGGTGGTACTGACAACCTAGTATAGCCAAATTCAGTTTATAAAAGATAACTGTATGTGAAGGAATTAACAGTTTGCTTTCAAAACCTAATTAAAAAGTTACAATAAATAGGAGCTGGAGAGATGGCCTAGAGGTTAAAAGCACCAACTGCTCTTGCAGAGGACCTGGGTTCAATCCCCAGCACCCACATGGCGGCTGAGAACCGTCTGTAACTCCAATTCCAGGAGAACTCCAGTTCCAGGGGAATCCGACACCCTCTTCTGACCTCTGTGGCATTGCACAACACGGGTGCACAAACCTACATGCAGACACTACATTCATACAAATAAATAAATAAATAATAAAATTTTTAAAAAGTTACAGTAAACAAAACAGTGTGGTTTGATAGACTGTGTTTTATGGTTAATGTAATAAAACAATTTGCCCATGCTTACACATATAGTCAGGCCTTTGTATTCTAACAACTAGCCAAGGAAATATGTTAGGTAAAGGATGACCCTTTGAATAAATTATGCTTCAAGAGCATGGAGATGTGGTTGAAAATAGTAGTTTTCACATTCACGAAAATTAATTTATACTGGATATTTAAAATATGGGCTAGCACCATGACAATCCTAGACAAAAACATAACACAGTAAATATATGCAATATTGTAGTAGAAATTTGCTGTACAGGATCTTTAAAGTACTACTGGAAAAGAAACTATTTAGTAATTGGACTTCTTCAAAACAAAAATGTTTAATTTCTTAAAGGAAACAAATGAGAAAGTTGTGGATCAAATAGGATAAAATAGTATTAATTGAATATAGTAAATACAGTAAAATAATTATGGCTGGGTCTGGCGAGATGGTTAGTGTTTGTGAGTACTTGTTGCTCTTGCAGAGTATGGGGGTTCAGTTCCCAACACCCACATGTTGGATAACAGCCTTCAGTATCTCCACTTCTGGGAGTTCTGACACATTTTGCTGTCCTCTGTAGCACTGCCTACATATAAACTAATGTTCATGATTAGCCTATGCATAAGAACCCCAAATTTGATATAGTCTGAGTATCCAGCTATCATAAACAAAATAGCCATATGTACAGCAAACAAAAAAAAAAATAAAAAAGAACCAAATGATGATTAAATGATGTAGAAAGTGTCGAAAATAGTTTGCCGAGTGAAAATTCATGCCACAAGGAGCATACACTGTAAAGAACTTGTGACATGAAGTTATTACATATGAAACAATTATTAAGTGATGGATGTAATATTATTAACATGGGGGGGAAGGGACTACAATAAATTCATGAGTTGATCTTTGAATGTTATGAAAGCATCCTTTATCTTCATGGAAATTTTATGTGTCTGAGTTCACATATTTGTCAAAATTAAACCCAACTATTCACTTAACATCCTTGCACTTAAGAATATGCAGTCTGTGTCTCTGAGGATATAGTTGAATGAGGATAAAATTTGCATTTCCTTCTGAAGATGGAGAAGTTTTAAGTTCAAAAATTTAGATTTCTCCTTGTGGACATTTTCACAAAACCTTAGGTTCAACATTGTTGCTTCTCACAAACTATGACTCTAATGTAGTTAGCTCAACTACAACTCTAAATTTGTATTTTTAACCTTCATTTTATGCTGTTCTTCAGATCAATTTGCCATATGAATGTATGATATTTGGCATTATGTATTGAATCAAAAGGCCATGCCCAGCGGAACAACTTAGTATTCAGTGTCTACCAGAGCTTGCATGCATTGGGAATGGGGACTTCCCTAGCCATCGTTATTTCTTTTTTTATATTTTTCATTATCATTTCTATAACAGTGTTGAGAACAATTCCATTTCTACATAGAAGCTGGATGGATTGTATACGTGGAATTAAAGTTAGAGATGCTCAGCTCTCCAGGGTTCATAGAGCATCAGCCTTGTCTTCTGACTTCACTCCCTAGCTTCAGTATATTTATCTTATTCCAGATTCCCTTGCATCACTATGATGGAGAAATGGAACGTCTCCCTCATTAGTCTCTCCATTCCTGCTTCACCAAATTGCCACAAATTAATTAAAATAGCATTAGGTATGGCAACCCTTAACTTAATCTCACAAGGCAAAATCAGAATATCTTTTAGATGTGCTAATTTACAGAGGTCCTAGATAAGATCCCACTTTCCAGCTTATTCATTGGCATGGTTAAGTTCTAGTCAGCTGTGGCATGATGTGGTCCATCCCATTTATTCCCATGGTGGACCATGGAGAATCCACACACGGAAAAGTACAGCTCACAGACACATGATGAGGTCCTGATCCAGATACAGAGAGATTCTTTATTCAAAATGGAAGGGTTTTAGAGGCAGTTTGACCTCACTTCTCAGGGCCCAATCCCAGACCTTTGCATCCTTACATCCCACCCCCAGGAAGGTCCCATGACTTCCACTTGTGCCTCTGGAAGGCACTGGCTGGAAATGCCAGCCCAGGCATACTCAAACTGGATTTGCCTACATCTCACCCTTTTAATTTTATTTTGTCTGAGAAGCAGGTGAGACCACTGGAGAGACTAACATCAAAAAGGAAACCGGGTGCTGAATAGCCAGCTGTGAAAACCTGTTTTGACTCCCTGGGGGTAGGGAAAACCTGAGTTTTCAATTTTATAGGCTAAGTCTGATTAATTCCACATAAAAATCAACCATAACTTGAACCAGTTATTAAACATAAGTGACACATATAGGAAACATTAATGCAAAGTCAATTAGTAAGCATCTATGCCCAAGTTTTCTCCAACACAGGGTCTCCATGGTCCAATTGGAATGGCTTGGATGCACAATCATGTTGATTAAATAAGAGTCCAGTCTATATTGCTGTGATCTCATAATTCACCCCCATCTCCTCAGCCCTTATGTTCAGAAGCCCCTCTTTCACTACTGGTCCCTAGGCTTTGGAGAAAGAGTGAAAAGCAGAACAGTCCACTTGTAAATGATGCTTCAGACACTTTCTTAATTCTACTAATAAAACATAAATAATAAGAAGTACAGGCACTTATAAAACATTAATTATCATGAGAAGTTATGCTGTGGGCACAGACACAAATGTTTAGAAGGTATGTTAATCTAGGAACCCTGGCTTTTGTGCCAAGGGATAACAACAAATTTTTATTATGGTGTATATCATTTCTTAGTCACTAGAGGATATAAACTTACAGTATCATTCATGTGCTGTTCTCCCAGGGAATGAGCTAACAGCAATTAACTTTTGAGGTGCACAAATATTGGGCTGCCACTGACTGCACAAATCTCAAGGCAAGTGAGGTATATCTGATAAGTCTTGCTTGAATCAGGGGACAAATTTCTTTCAGTGGTCCATATAACATTCTCTGGCAAACCCTCTTCCCATATTTAATAGAGGATTGAGGTTATTTTCCATTTTAAAATTGAAAAATTGACTAAAATGTTTAGAGTAGAGAGTTCTATATATAACTGTATCCCAAAGGTAGCCATATTATCCAACTCCTGCTTTTGATTTTTTAGGCATTATAATTTTTAAAAGGCAGTGCGGTTAAGAGCGCCGACCGCTCTTGCAGAGGACCCGGGTTCGATCCCCAGCACCCACATGGCGGCTGAGAACCGTCTGAAACTCCAACTCCAGGAGAACTCCAGCTCCAGGGGAATCCGACGCTCACTTCTGACCTCCGCGGCATTGCACGACACGGGTGCACAGACTTGCATGCAGACAATACATTCGTACACATACAGAAATAAATAAAAAAATTAATAAAAAAAAAAAAGGCAGTGCACTAAATATACAGAGCCAGAAGCCAAGTTGTAAAGGTCCATTAAGTTGATTTAAACAGACTATTATTGGGCATTATGCTGTTGATTTAAGGATGGAAAACCAAGCCTTTTTAGATGAATTATTTTATAGGCAAAATTTTATAGGTAACATTTTACAATACAGAAAAATATAGAGAAAATTTGTGTACATTATTTCCAAAGTTGCTATTGGAAATCTAGTGCTAAATAGGAATAAAACAAATATTAATAACAATTTTTATCCCTAATTAGCTTAAGTGTATTACTAATTTATATTAATAATATTTAACTAATTTTAATTAATATAGGCATTTTAATTTTTACTAAACACTTAAATACCAAACAATGTGTAGACAAAGGTTGGGCAAAAGCTGAACATCTGTTAAATAAATCTTGACTAGACATACGTTTTTTTCAAAGCCAATTTTTATTGAAGCTTTGTGCATTTCATACAAAATTTCCAATCAAATCTAGATCCTTCCCCCTTCCTTGCCCCACCACACCACCAGAGCTCATGCATTCTTCCAAACATGCTTTTAATCTTTTTCTGAGTCTCTTTTAAAATTTTCAATGCAGAAGTTTACTGGTTCAAGCAGAAGTTCAACATGTCAGTCAGTTAATTGACCCAGGCTTTGTTGTTGTTGTTGTTGTTCCTTCCAAAGTAAATCACTCCAAAATATGCTTTATGCTTGCCACATATATCATTTAGCATCTTCAGCTTATGATTTCTTTATTTTTTTATTTTTATTAGGCTGAAAGATGTCATGGTTGAAGGCTCCTCCTTGGAAAGCCCAAACCACCATCAGTCCTGCCATTATGCTCCGTACTGTGGTTTTCCCCAGCCATGGTCACCAAATGAAGTCCACTAAGCACCATGTCCTGTCTTGATCCTCCCATATTTGTCTCTGTGATACAGCCTGGGTAGTCCAAAAATGGTAATCAATACTCTGAAGAGGATGAAACCCCAGTAGTAGCTCAGTCCACAAGCTGGATGTCTCAGCAGTCCCCATCTGGCACTGAAGATTTGGAGGATTCTTGGAGAGACATGAGTCTTCAGTCCATATTGGGAGGTTGAAAAAATGTGTCTTGTGTCTTTGAAGGATGGCAAAAGCAGTGGCAGCCTCAAGGTACCTAAACTTGATAATAAGACAGGAAAAACAACTGCACTTGTATTTTTTTTTAACTTTTTGTCTTTTTACTAAGATCTCAAGTTTTATACCTAAAGTACAATTTTTCAGTCCTTATTAATTATTTATTTCTGGTTATACTTTCCTTTTGGATGTTTAAGGCCATACTGTTAGGCCAGATTAACCAAGGTTTTTGTTTTCTCAAAGTAAGTTGAGGGTCTGGTCCTCAGGTTTTGTTTTTTTTTGGGGGGGTGGTTGGGAGGTGGGGGGAGCCTTTGGCTCCTTTTAGCTTTTCATTACCAATTCAATCCACTCAAGTACAAAGTCAATTCTTCTTAGACCAGGCTTCACTTTTTGAAGCATGAGCATATTTTCCTGTTTATAAGTCAGACACTGGATGAAGTCCCATTAGTGGATCTCCAAGACCTCCCTGCACAGGGATACTGGTGACTCACATTTGCAGGATATTTCAAGAGATGCCACCATGCATAATCCCCAGGGATTTAGTTGAACTCTGAGGGCAAGGAACAAAGTTATCCCTTAAGTCCCTCAGCCACATTGGTATGGGCCTTAAGTATGGTCATCAAGGATCCAGAAAGGCTGTTACACCAGCCTGATACTTTTTTTTATTTTATTTTTATTTTATGTGTATGAATGTACTGTCTGCATGCAGGTCTGTGCACCCGTGTCGTGCAATGCCTGTGGAGGTCAGAAGAGGGTGTCGGATTCCCCTGGAACTGGAGTTCTCCTGGAATTGGAGTTACAGATGGTTCTCTGCCGCCAGGTGGGTACTGGGGATCAAACCCGGGTCCTCTGCAAGAGCTTTTGGTGCTCTTAACCGCTAGGCCACCTCTCCAGCCCCAGCCTGATACTTTTAACTACTGGATAATATTTTAGAAAAGACGGGCTGGAGAGATAGCCTAGCGGTTAAGAGCACCGACGCTCTTGCAGAGGACCTGGGTTCGATCCCCAGCACCCACATGGCGGCTAAGAACCGTCTGTAACTCCAATTCCAGGAGAACTCCAGTTCCAGGGGAATACGAGACCCTCTTCTGACTCCGCGGCATTGCACGACACGGGTGCACAGACTTGCATGCAGACAATACATTCATACACCTACAAAAAAAATTAGAAAAGGCTTGGACAAAACCTCAAGCAGCCTTGTATAAGAAATACCAAGAAATACTCCCATAAGATAAATATGATGGTAAGACACAATGTCATGACAAACTAGTTTATTTTCCCCCTCATTCTTTTGATATTGTGCATGCATACTCTCCACCCTTATACCAAAACTGTCTAAGTCTGAAAACAAATAGTAGCTTAATTCTAGAACCTGTTAAGGGATTCACAATATAAGAGCACAGTTGTTTTCATATCAAGAGGAACATAACATTAACGTTGCTCAGTTTGCCTTACTAGATACTTGGTACTAGCATCTACAGATGAGGGATACCATTCATTGTTTGTTTTTCTGGGACTATGTTACTTCACTTAACATAATATCTTCTAGTTCCATCCATTTACCTACAAAGTTCACAATGTCATCTTTGTTTACTGCTCCATAGAACTCCATTGTGTAGATGTACCACATTTTCTCTATCCACTCGTCAGTTTAGGGGCCCTTAGGTTGGTTCCAGCTCTTTGCTATTGTGAAGAGAGCTGCAATAAACATGGCTGTGCATGTATCTCTACAGTAGGATGAGTCTTGTGGGTACATACCCAGGAGTGGTATTACTGGGTCAGGTGGAAAGTTCATTTTTGAATCTCTTAAGGATTCTCCACACTGCTTTCATAGTGGTTGTACAAGTTTACATTCCCACCAGCAGTGGATGAGTGCTCCCCTTTCTGCACAACCTCTCCAGCATTTGGTATCATTTGTTTTCTTGATCCTAGCCAATCATATTTGAGTGAGATGATATCTTTAAGTGTTTTTAATTTCCATTCCCTTAATTATTAATGATGTTGAACACTTTTTAAGATGTTTCTCAACCATCTCTAATTCCTCACTTGTGAAGTCTCTGTTCAGCTCTTTACTCCATCTTTTAAGTGAGTAATTTGTTTTGTTGAAACTACTTTATTGAACTATGACCTTAAGGAAACAAGGCTTATTTATATAATTTTATCATTTACTTATTATAATAAACCCCTATGGACTTTTATTACTTGTATTGACTGTTTTATATCTCTATATAAATTTTTACTAAAGTACCTCTATGTATGAACAGGTAGCAGTTATTTTAAGCACATCACTTTGAACAATAAACTTTATAAAATAGGTTTTAGATGACAAATTTTATATAAACATTTGGAGATGTTTTATTTAGCCTTGGTACAAAATTTTATTTTAATGATGTTTTACCTAGTAGTAAAATGTTGTACAGATTAAATGCATTCGATTATGCCCTAGAATTGTATTTGGAATAGAAGTAATAATTATTTTAAAAAGTAACTTATATTCTGTTTTTTGACTTTGTAAAGGTGTAATCTTTATTTGGCAGTCTTGGTGAGCATCTAAGAAGAGGTTTCTCTCTTTACATGTTGCATATGCGGGAGAAACCATGTGACAACCTGTGAGAAAATGACATAGCAGGAAAACTTCTTTAGAACCCAGCCAAGCAGGTATCTTGATATTTCTTAGACTTTCAGCCACTAGAACTCTGGGAAATATTTCATGTTATGTATGACACCATTCTAAGGTGATTCATTACAGCAACATGACTGGGCTAAGACAAATGCATATCTATATTATAATGACAAATAAATGTTAAGTCTCTCCTTTTCTTTGCAGGTTTTTCTTACCTATTCAAGCTAGGTTCATCTCCCATCTTACCCTGCATATATCACACACTCAATTGTCATTACTAATAAACACAACCAGTTGTTCACTTAATATTTAATAATGTACAGAAAAGGAAAATGCCTGATCACGTATGCCCACAAAGTGTGCAATGTTATATCAAGATAGCTGAAAATGTCATTTATTCAATTTCATATGAGGTGCTTTATACATGTTATCTGTATTAATATCTGGATCGACCATAAGAGGCAGGCATTATTATAACCATTTTTTGAATGAGAAAATAAGCTCTAGTAAGTCTCCAGTGTCACCTTATAAGTAATCAGGGGAAATGACATTTGAACCAAAGTATACTAAACTCCAAGGCATATTTTCTTTCAACATTACACTATTAATTTCCTGTCAACTCTCCCTATTTTGCCATGCTTTCAGACTTGGTTTGAGGATCCTGATTTAGCCTTAAGTGCTAAGCCACCTTCAGGCCTTATCTATGTCCTGCACTTTCCCATCTCTGGCCACTACATTCCTTTGGCCTTCTTTGCCACAGATCCTGAACATGTTGCTATCTACAATGCTTGTGTTGATACTCTGAGTAGAGCCAAGAAGTAGTGTAATGTTGAGTCTCTCTGTCTTTAATTATTTAATGATCACTTTCTTTAGTGGTCTAGTCATTATAACATAGCTATTTAATCACTTTAATTAAAACATACTTGCTCTGCTTGCTTTTAAATTTTTAAGGCTATTTTCTTGACCATATTTATTACTACAAAAGTTAATTTGTTTTTGTTAATTTGCTTCAGTCCCCTGAGTCTTCTTGTCAGGAGCAGAGTTATTGGCCATCATAATTTTAAGTTTCATTCTCACCCATAGAAGTCACTAATAAGTGGCACATGATATAAATTTCCAAAACTATTGCTATAGTTTCGGATAAAGAACAGGAAAACATTAGGCTTCCTGAAAGCTGTGACTATTTTGATGACTTAGACAATGTGCAAAATTATAAATAGATTAATGAAACCAAGAGTGATTCATATTCTTTCCCTGGCTCAACTGACTTGCATTAACTAAATTTTAAGGCAGAAACAGTCACTGTAGCTGAAAGTTTAAAAGGCCCTTTTAAAATAAGTGTATCATTTAAATGTAAATGGGTGTCCTAATGTGTATGGCTTTAAAATATCTATGGGTCATTTTTAGTTGAATGAAACCCATAGCAAACCAAACTAGTTCTTAAGAGGAGACTAAAAATAGTACTGGTGATAACTTACACTACTATTTCAAAACAAGTCTTCCAGATTACTGGTAATGGTGCTTCTCACACTCTGTGTCACTTTTATTTAATAAAATATTTTCAAATGTTTTCCCAAAGATATTCTGACTACAGAGTTTTAAATAAGTTAATATCCTATTGTTGAATGTTCAGAGGTAGACAGTATAAATTGGAGTCATCAATCCAATTAACCTTTGCTCTGTTTTGGTTTGAAAGACTTAAAAAATATTTTTTCCAGAATTTGAGATTGAAGATTTGGTAATGATACACTCAATATCCCAAGATATGCCCAACTACTCTCCCAGATTCATTCATTTTGTCTTGATATACCAAGAGAAGCACTCTGAATGCCAAGGTAAACACAATCACTATAAGAGTTTCTGGATGTCAGCCCAACTCCATTGTTTCTTGTACTTAAGAAAATGAATATGAAGGTACTAGCATTGTTATTGACTTCTATTTTAGTCTTATAAGGTTTATTAGTCCCCAGACAATTGCTCCTTAATTGTTCAACAAGATCATGGATAGCTTTCAGCTTAACCTGTATGTTCCATGGAATGCAAACTAATTGTAAATATTGGCTAAGGATGAATCATGTCATTCTCATCCTATGGAAAGCCACATGTAAAGTTCCCCCACTAAGAATTCATTCACCCCAATTATCAGGTAGTCTAGATTATTCACACGGTTTCTCTTTTGCCATCATTTAATATGTATCTTTTTCATGTCTACCAGGTGTCTGCTGGGTTTAGAAAAAGAAAAATAAGTGAGAAGATAGCATTTCCACAATCAATAAGCATAAGGGACAAATAGCTGTTCAGTGCATTAGGAACGACTGCACTGTAATCCTCCCAACAACTGATTCCCACTTTATGGATAATCACAAACACAGTAATAAAACCAAGGCCCACTGAATTTAAATACAAAGTTACAAAGCCACAAAGCCAATAAAAAACTAACTTATATTCTTAAAGACTAAAAACTTTATGAGAATCTGTTGGAATCTTTGTCTCAAGTGTTCAAGGATCTTAACTGGTAGGTGGTACCCAGCAAAATATTTAATTGTTATAACACGCTTGTGATTTTACAAAGTATCCTTGAATATAAATAAATTGCAAATGACCATAACTTTGTTGAAATTAGTTTATCTGTTAGCTATTTGATTATATTAACAGACCTGAGTCTGGGATGGAAGGGCCAGGTCCAACCCAGAGTTAGCATTTATGGAATTTAAACAGTATGCAAATACACACTAAAATGTATATAAAACCAATTAAAAACTGTTAGTATTAAAAGATATAAAACAAATATTTTTTTAATTTTTTTAATCTTTTGTTATTCAGTGTGTATAACTGTACTGTCTGCATGTAGGTAGGTTCACCCGTCTTGTGCAATGCTGTGGAGGTCAGAAGAGGGTGTTGTATTCCCCTGGAACTGGATTTAAAGACGGTTCTTAGCCACCATGTGGGTGCTGGGAATTGAACCCCGGTCCTCTACAAGAGCATTCAGTATTCTTAACCGCTGAACCATCTCTCCAGTCCCCAAACAAAATTTTATGAATTGAATTTGTCCATTTTTATAATGGACTCCTTAATAGACATAAACTATAAAGTTATAAGATATTAAACTACAAGCATGCATTCACACAAGTGCACATGCTTTAAATTTAAATTGAACCAAGATTGTACTTTATGTTGTTAATGAGAATTTTTACCAATAGATATTAAGAAACAATTTATCAGAGTCAGTAGTTTTTTTAAAACTGGTTGGCTTGAAAATTACCAGAGAAATCTGTCTGTTTCTTCCTCCAATTGCTGAAATTAAAAGACTGTGTTATTCCAAGCAAATCCTAAATGACAGTTAAAAGTAAATTAAAGTATATGGGGAAACCATGTGCTCAGTTCACTGGCTGGTGTGTACACAGCAGACAGGAAAATGGTTCAGAGCACAACCATGTGTAATCAGGAAGCCTGTGGATGAAAACTGATTCCCCCCCACACAAATTTTTTAAATGCATTAAAGTTTGGTTTTTGAATAAAGTCCTAAAAGTGAAACATATTTAAAAGACAAAAATGAATTTTAATGCCTAGATCTTTATGATTAATCAATTAATTCATTAATTGTGTACATATTTTTACTTAAAAGATGTTTTGGGGTACATAGGATTTAAGCAAAAAAGTTACATCTTAATCTGGCATGCCCAGATGGAAAGAGAAAGCTTTCAAATGCCCAAAGTTTAAAATCATCTCCAGACAAAAATAACACATAAAGACAACACAAACATGTTACCTTTTCTTTCATGGCTAACTCTTTAACATAATCTGTTAGATTGGATCATCTCTCAGCAAATATCCAGCAGCCAAGTACTCACTAACAAGCTGGCCCACTGTCCAACTACATGTCTCGTAGTCTACAAATATGACAAAAGGAAGAGAACAAGATAACAAACCTTGGATCAGGTTAGACGAAGTAACTGTGTGTGTGTTGACTGCTGGCCATACACACAGGCCCAAGAGCTAATGGCTCCTATCAGGCTCCCATCTCTGTAGAGTGATGGTCTCACCGAATTTGGCCTAAGGGCTGATTGCTCCCTTAAAGGTCTCATGATACCACAAACCAAAAGGCTGATGGCCTTATGGCTTGACTTTCAGACTGATGGCTGGTGGCTGATATGCCATCTTCAGTCTAATCTGCTAGCTAACACCCAAGTCTGATAGACTTACAATTATCACTGGCAAAAAACATCTGCAGATGAAAAAAATTAGGTTTAGATAGGCAGAGTCATAGAGATTTAAAGACAAGAGTGAAGACCAAGGCAGATTGAAAGGGTTAGAACATTGAACATTGAAAAGCCCTAAGGTAGCATTACAGAAGCCTAAAGTCTGGCCTAAGCTGAGACCCGAGAAAGCCTGAGGGGAATATGATTGTGAAAAGCTAATCTAGATCCAGCTGTGGCCCAAACTGAAAAAAGAAAAAAACTAATTCAAGACTGCAGGAGAAAAATATTTATCACATAGCCAGGTAGCATGCTGAAGCCAAGAAAAACTACTGATTCTGGGGAGCTAGTGATCCCCCCACCCCAACGGGCCAGGAAATTGTTGATTTCCATGGCCTGCATGGAAACCAAAGGCTCAACAGACAACCCCGTGACCAGCCAATCCAGGATGCTCACGTGGGCAGGCAGCCTCAAGAACCAGCCCAGGAACATGCAGTTTCCTCCAGGCATGCAAAGACAAGTGTCCCCAGGTTGGCCTCCACCCATCAAACAAAGCAGGGCAGCCAGCCCCATACCACAAAGTAGAAATTCAGGAGAGAAAAAGATTGATAGGAAAGAGCCAGGATTTGTGGGTTTGCATACCAAATTTCTTTCAGCCCAACATTCAGGTGTCATTTATTCCCATGGTGGGCCATTTAGAAAGCATGCACAAAAAAAGCATGGCACACAGATGCATGGTAAGGTACAAATCCAAATACAGAGAAAGCTTTATTCAAAATGCATGGGTTTTATAGGCAGCATGACCTCACCTCCCAGGGCCTAATTCCAGACGTTTCCATCATCACATCCACCCCATGGGTGTGGCCAGGGAGGTCCTATGATGCCCACTCATGCTTCTAGGAGGCACTGGCTGGAAATGCAAGCCCATGCATACTCAAACTGGATTTGCCTACAGCATGAGAACTTTATTTTCTCCTGGGGGCAAAATAAAAGTTGCATTTAGTTTCTGGAAAAACAAGGTTGTTGCTGTGTATAGACCCCTGGAAATGTGTAGGATAGTTTGTGCTTTTATTCTTAAATTCCTGTGACTTCACCTGCCACATTTTCTACAGTCTGAAATTCTTCTGACTGCTTTTAAAGAATGATGTATGAAATACACAAAGCATCAATAAAAATAAAAATAAATAAAAATAAAAATATTTTTTAAAAATCCATTGAAAAAATAAAAGAATAATGTAAGTACACAGGCCACATCAGCATGACCCAAG
Source organism: Rhizomys pruinosus (assembly GCA_009823505.1). Classification (NCBI taxonomy): domain Eukaryota; kingdom Metazoa; phylum Chordata; class Mammalia; order Rodentia; family Spalacidae; genus Rhizomys; species Rhizomys pruinosus. The sequence goes on from VZQC01003599.1 coordinate 3,513,142, forward strand.
GTAATCTTATTAATTTACATTAGATAATAAGTAACCTGTATTCCATCCATAAAGTCCTTAATAGCATTGCTAGGTTGAGGTTAGTTTGGATAATTGGAATATGATGGAGGAGGGGGTCAACTTTTGAATTCTACCTCCCTTATGTGGAACATAATCCTTTAAGCTACTGATGATGTTCTCTGACAGTTATTTATCGCTATTACCAAGGTGGCTCTGTCACTGGTTTTGTTGTTATTATGACTTTGTTTTTGTCTGAAAAAATTTAAAAGACAGCCTATTGATACCACAATATATAAAATCCCTGTCCATGAGCTCAAAGCCCAAAGCCTCTGTGTAGGTCCATGCAATGATTACAGACATGGGAGAGTATTACTTTATTAATCTGACCACTCTTCCCCTTTACAGATGCATACCTTCACCTCTTCCTACATCATGAAATTGGAATTAAATCAGTAGTTAAGAGCATAAATTTAACTGAACAGTCATCTATAGTTGTATATTCGTGAAATTTCCTATTGTATCTTAATATAGTCCATGGTTTCATGCCACCTTTACTCCTAAACACTTTGGTTATTTGTACAAAAATTATCCCACAGAATTTGAAATGTAATGCCATCCTTAAAAACACAGGAAGCTGCTAGGGAGCTATGCCACTATGGCTTAGTGGCAACTTAAAGCACTTGCTGCTCAAACAGTAGGCAAGATAGTACACGTTTGTGAACCTAGAACTTGTTCAGTGCGATGAGGGGCAAAGACTGAAGAATCCTGGAAAGCTCATGGAGCAATAAGTGTGTACACAGCAGCAAGCAATAAAGAGTTTCTTTCTCAAGCAAGGCAACAACACCCAAAGTTTTCCTTTGACTTCCCCAAGTATGCTAGAACATGCACACACATGGATTCACATGCATGAATACACACACAGACACACACACACTTTATACACACAGATATAGACATACACACATGCAAGTAGAGCATACAAAAAAGTACTTTTTTAATTCCAAAATAGTTATTTTTCAATGTTGTTTTGTATTTATTTGACTAGACTGTATCTAGTCATGTATCACATGTCTTTCCTTCCTTACAGGAGGAACTTTCAAAGCCTTCAGAAAATAGTAATGTCAAGTATTTAAGAGTGCTTTTCCCAGAAATGTCTCTAAAATGTTATTTCCTCTAATTATGGCATTCAAATTTGTTATAATAAAACCATGTTGGTTTAATAAATTCATTGCTTTGAATTTTGAAGTTCACCAGTCCTAGCCCTAATTCTATGACACTTTGACTTTAAGCAAGTTTTTTTAACCAACCTGAAAAAAATTGCTATCATAGTAATTTTGCAAGTGCAGTTTCATAAATTATTGACTGTTCTCAATTTAACATATAGTGCCAGATATGTATGCTCAACTTGAGGATACTAGAATTGTTCTGCTATGCCTAAAAGCCATCCCTTCCAGCACTGATTTATTTCTGAAAATTACAAAAAAGCAAACAAAACAAAATAAAAAAAAACCCACAGAATGGGGAAATGTGTGTATATGTGTGCAAAATTAGTGTCTGAATTTCACTAGTTAGTGCAAATGTATGGATAATTTTCATCCAAATATTACTCTATGAGTATACATTTTTAAAACAAAATGTAAATTAAAGTTAATTTCTAAATCCCATTTTCTTTCCATTATTATCTCACTTGTCATAAAACATTCTCTTCCAGAAACTGTAATGAGCTGAGAAACTGTGTTTGTTTCTTTAAAAAAATATATAGAAGCACTTTTGAATAAAACTGCATCACAACTTGCAAAATATCTGCATTCCTATTTGCCATTTGACTTGGAGTGTCCCATCAGCTGAATTGTCCTTTTTGCTCTCTGTGATCTTTCTGCTCTGACAATAACAGTGGGTAATCCCTGGGGTGAAATTCAGACAGAACACACAGCTTGACAACATGAACTTCTTTTCTGACTTTCAACTTATCCTTTCACCTCTCTTTTCCCTAAAATCCCCAGAGAAGCACAAATTTCACCTTCACTGTATGAAGCTGTGTTTTGGGAAAAGAGAAAAAGTAGTTTTTACACGTACTTGAACATCAACTTGAATATTACCAAGTTATAGAGAGGAGCCTGTTGAGAAATGTAAAGAAAAAAAAAACATGAAGAAGTAGAAAAAGGGATAAATCTTACTGTTTAACTTTAAAAAATATGTGGCTGCATCCACTATAGAAAACTTCCCACTATATATCTAAGATTATTTTATTCCCCCTCAAGAATTAATGTAGTTATTACAGAGGCTGAAAAATCACAGAGTAAAAAAGGATTTTCATCATCAGTTGGTAAATTGAATCTGTTTTTTCAATAGAAGCAAAATGTAGTTGGGGTGTCAAGTTAATGTCTCTCTGGCTCGAAATAAGAGTTAAGAAGTATCAATTGTGTAAGGTAAAAAAAATGGACTAACTCTCTAAGGTCTGGTTTTGTACTTGATCTTGATACAGCCCCTATGAGCATGAGAAAAATGTAATGTGGACAAGTTTGAATGGTATAATGCACTCTATAACAGCACTGTCTTTATTACCAACTAAGCAGTGTTCTGTACAATTTTTAAACAAGACATTATTTCCAGTGGCCTGCATGCATTAGTTCATCTAAAACTCGTGTCTTTGGTGTATTTAATCACTGGCTTGATCATTCAGTCCCTTCTATGATTTCCCTAGGAACTTGGACAAGATATTTTATAATTCTAGACAATGTTTCTGAGATGGAAATTATAATCACCAAAATTATATCCCTATATTTCTAAATATTCCAACAAACCTCCCATTTGATGTCTCACAGGAAACCCCAGCTCGAAACATTTCCCTTCCTTCGTGTCTGTTGCCCTGCATACTTGGTATTATGGATTCAGTTTTCATGTATAAAGCTAAGGTTTTAGTCTTGGTCCTCAACTGATGAGCACCTGGAAGGAGACTGGGTCTTGAAGGCTCTTACTTCAGACATGGTGGCTCTGTCATTGAATGCAAAGGTTAATGGACTCTTAGGATGTGGACTTACAAGACGTAGAGTACTAGGGCCATGATCTAGATAGGTATGACATGTCTCTGAGCCCTCTATGACTTCCTGCATACTGTCTTCCATGCAGTGACCCACTGTGCTCTACCATGTGATCCTTAGAATGATATTCCAGCTCAAGAATAGTGGGCCCAGAAGTAAGAGAACATGTACTGAAATCAAACTCTAAGATAAAGAGGTGGAGGACATATCAAACATTGACCTCCAGCCACAACATGTATTTGACTCACACAAACAGAATCCAGGCATGCACACACACATGATTACATGCACACTTATACATATGTTCATGATCCCAACAGTCTCCAATGGACTCTTCATATCCAATAGTTACAGCAATGGTTTTTGTTTAACTAAATAGCTCACAAACCCAAAGCAAATGACATGAACAGAAAAAAGCAGAGGTGGGATTGTTGATAGAGTAGGAGGAGGAGAGAGAGAGAGCTGAGTACATAATGTGTTTATATGAAAAATGTAATTCATGGATTAACATATCATCCAAACATATGTGTCTATGCCAAAGTAACCTACCATAACTATTAGTTCTGCTTAAATACCTATATATCTAATTGCTTGTGCTTCATTAGTAGGATCGAAAGGTTACTCCTGAACAAGCTGTCAGCCCATGAAAGGAAACAGCCAGAATTGACCAGAATCCAAGTCAACAGCTCCAGAGAGAGAGGACAGTTTTACTTCTCATCCACCTGTGCCCCTTTTCTAAGCCTAGGGAACAATCTGTGGAAGAGGGGGCGTGGTAGAATGTAAAGGCTGCGATTGGGGTGAACGGTGAAACTACAGCGATGTAGTCTGGACACTCATTTGATCAACTTGATTGAACAAACAACCTGTCACCCCCCCACACTGAATGGTGGGACTGTGGGGGTTTGGGCACAACAGTCTGTAGATTGGTTTTGCATGAAGGATGCTTATACTCATGGATTATCACTTATAGCTAAAAAATGAAAAAAAAACCTGAAAAAAAAGAAACAGTCAAAAAACAAATTAATCAAATATATATAAGATAAACAAAACATATTATCCAAATATAATGATATGGATAAGAAATAACTGATCCCAGGCCAGCTGGGACTAAAGGAAGACCCTATCTCAAAAAGACCAAAAAGAAAAAGGACCCAGCAAGCCATGTAGGTAAAAAATGAGCTAACTGTCTAAGGTCTGGTTTTGTACTTGATCCCAATACAGCCCCTATGGGCATGAGAAAAATGTAATGTGGACAGGTTTGAATGCTATAATGCACTATATAACAGCACTGTCTTTATCATCAAATAAGCAGCGTTCTGTACAATCTTTAAACGAGACATTATTTCCAGTGGTCTACATGCATTAGTTCATGTAGAAGTGGGGTCAGGCTCAAACGAACTCCCTGCAAACCTGCTGACCATACTAACAGTACAGAGGTAGAGGCCAGGCCCGAACCAGCTCCCAGTGGACCAGCAGACCCAGCAAGCAGCACAGAGGTAGGGGCCAGGCCTGAACCAGATTTCTGTGGGATGGCAATAACTGAGGTAGGTGGGCCTGGCTTGTGCCTGAGCAGCAACCCCCAGCAAACAACCAGAAGTAGAGCTGGTGCCAGATGGTAGCCATCAATGGGCACCCATAGGCAAGGAGACCTGGCTTGAACACACACAGCTGATGGCAGAGGCCCAAGCAAGCACCCAGGAGTAGGTAGGCCCAAATTATGCTGGTGTGGCAGCCCTCAGCAGATACCTGGAGGCAGATGGACCCAGCTTGAGCTCACAGGTAGGCATAAGGGGAACAACCTCCAGCAGGCAGGTGGAAGCAGGCCCATGTTGTTTTTTTTTCATTGTGCTTTTGTCATGTGGACTTGTTTTGTTCTTTGTATTCTGTTACAATGCTCAAGTGTAGCTAACTTCTACCAGCCTTACAAAAGACCCCTACAATAAAAACTTCCTGGAGATCACCCAGGACACAGATCTTAAAAGATCTATCATAGACATTCTTAAAGAAATCAAAGAATATAAAAAACAATCAAATGAATCAAAGAACTAGAAGGAGAGAATGAAAAACACCAGAAGGAAGTGGAAATACTGAAGAAATCTCAGGTTGAAATGAAAAAGAAAAATGAACACACAGACAAATAAATCAAAGACCTAGAAGGAGAGAAAGACAAACTCCAGAAGGAAGAGGAAATACTGAAGAAATCTCAGGCTGAAAGGCAAAAGGAAATCAAACACTCATCCAGTCAGGAATAGATGGGCGAAAGCCTCAGTAACATATTGGATGAAGCAGAAAATAGAATATCAAGACTGGAAGATAACATGTAAGAACTGGAATGCTCAAGCAAAGATTATGAAAAATTAAAAAAAAACACACAAGAGTGGAATAATCAGAAAATGTGGGACATCATGAAAATGTCAAACCTCTGCATAATAGGCATGGAGGAAGAAGAATCCCAGGATAATGGGATTGACCAGATATTTAACAGAATTATAGAAGCAAAATTCCCCCAAATTGAAAAAAAAAATACATACCCATACAAATACAAGAAGCACATAGAATACCAACTAGGCAAGAGCAGAAAAGAAGTTCCCCATTACATATCATAGTAAAAACACTAGATGCTCAAAACAAAGACAGAATATTAAAAACCACAAGAGAAAAACAAGTTACATATAAAGGGAAACCCATCAGATTTGCAGCTGACATTTCAATGCAAACAATGAAATCCAGAAGAGTTTGGGGGCAAAGTATTCCCAGTTCTAAATGACTATAGATGCCAACACCAGCTATTTTACCCGGGAAAAATGTCAATTATAGTTGAAGGAGAAAGAAAAATCTTTCATGACATAAACAAGATGAAAGAATACATGTCCAGAGACCCAACCCTTCAGAAAATACTCAAAGCAATTCGAAGCACAGAGGAAAGAAGCTGTTCCCAAGCAAGAAAGGAAAGTAATTAATTAATTAATTATTAATGGAATTAATTAATTCCACAGTATAACTGTGGAAATACAAACTTAGACCAAAAATTCAAACAAAAAGTAAACTGAAGGAAAGCAATATACATCTTTCAATATTAAATATTAATGGTCTGAACTCCCCAGTCACAGACTAGGAGACACAGACTAGGAGAATGGATTAAGAAGTTGAATCCCTCTTGTGTTGTCTACAAGAAACCCATCTCACCTTCAAGGACAGGCAGCACCTTAAGGTAAAAGGATGGGAAAAAACATCCAAGCAAATGGTACCAAAAAACAAGCCAGAGTTGTCATTCTAATACCAGACAAAATAAACTTCAAATTAAAACTAGTCAGAAGAGATGAAGAAGGTCTTTACATCCTTACTAAAGGAACAATTAAGCATAAAGAGTTCACAATCATAAATATATAGGCACCAAAATCTGGTGCACCAAGTTTCCTAAGTACAGTTCTACAGGACACTAATAGTGGGAGACTTCAGTACTCCCACTGAGACCATTGGAGAGGTCAACTGGACAAAGAACAAACACAGAGACATTTGAACTGAACAATACAATACACAAATGGACCTTCACAGACGTCTACCAAATATTCCACCCAAACACGGAAGAATATACTTTGTACTTGGTACCCCATGGAACATTCTCCAAAACTGTTCATATACCAGGACACAGAGCAAAACTCAATAAATACAAAAAAATAATAATAATAATTGAAAGGATTTCATGCCTTCTATCAGACTGCAGTTCAATAAATCTTAATATCAATACCAGAAAGAGCTCTATTAGCTACAGGAACTCAAGGAGCCTAAACACACTCCTGAATAACAAATGGGTCAAAGGAGAAATAAAGAAAGAAATAAGAGCATTCCTGACACTAAACGAAAGGGATGATATGATACAATAAAACCTATGGGGCAATTTACAACTAGTCCTAAGAGGGAAATTTATAGCCCTAACTGCCTATAATAAGAAAACAGAAAGAGCACAAATAAACAACCTAACACTGTAAATAAAAACACTTGAGAAGCAACAACACATGAATCTTTTTTTTTTTTTTTTGGTTTTTTCAAGACAGAGACTCCCTGTAGCCCCAATTGTCCTAGAACTCACTCTATAGACCAGGTTGGCCTGGAACTCACAAAGATCCACCTGCCTCTGCCTCCCCAGTGCTAGGATTAAAGGTGTGCACCACCATGCCTAGCTACAACACATGAATCTTAAACCTGAAAGACAGGAAGAAATAAAAAAAAAAATCAGAGCAGAAATTAATGAAATAAAAACCAAGAAAACGATATAAAGAATCAATGAATCCAAGAGCTGGTCCTTTGAAAGGAAAAACAAGATAGATAGACCTTTAGCCCAGTTAAATATTAAATGTGAAAACCTAAGAAAAATGGATGAATATCTGAAATCATGGAATTCATCAAAACTTAACCAAGAAGAGATTAACAGCTTAAACAGACCCATAATATAAGAGAAAATGGAAACTGTAAAAAAAACCCTCCCAAATGAAAAACGCCCAGGCCCGGATGGATTCATGGCAGAATTTTATAAGACATTTAAAGAAGACCTATAGCCATTACTACTCAAATTATTCCAGAGGATAGAAACAGAGGAAAATCTCCCAAATCCCATCTATGAGGCCCACATCCCTCTAATACCAAAATTAGGCAAAGATACAACCAAAAAAGAAAACTATAGATCCATCTTATTAATGAACATAAATGCAAAAATTCTCAACAAAATACTCACAAACCACATACAGACCCACATTACAAAGATTATCCATCATGACCAAGTTGGATTCATACCAGAGATTCAGGGATGGTTCAGCATACATAAATCAAAAAATGTCATAAAGTACATAACCATATTGAAAGAGAAAAACCACATGGTCATCTCAATTGATGCAGAAAAGGCCTTTGAAAAAAATTCAACATGTCTTCATGATTAAAGTCCTAGTGGTCATTGGACTGGAGGGAACAATCCTCAACATTGTTAAAGCCATATACATCAAACCCACAGCCAACATTATTCTAAATGGGGGAAAATTAGAATTCCCTTTAAGTTCAGGAAGCCAGCAAAGCTGCTCCCTATCCCAACTCCTTTTCAATACAGTGCTTGAAATGCTTTCTAGAGCAATAAGACAAGAAAAGACAATTAAAGGTGTATAATTGGAAAAGAGGAAGTCAAACTATCCCTTTTTGGAAATGACATGATACTTTAAGTATAGTATAAGTAAAGTATAAGTATAGTATAAGTAAAGATGGCTGAGAAACATCTTTTAGATAGATTTTTTATTGTTGTTAAACTTTTTCATACATCATACATCATTTCTCAATACAATTTAGACTCATTTCCCTTTTGGGTTCATGCATTCTGCCACACATGTCTTGCATCTTTTTCCAGAGTTTTTTTTTTCAAAGTAGAGGATTATTGTTTGGGGGAGAACTTTATTATTTCAGTTTTTTGTCCCAGTTCTTTTGTTTTTGTTAGCTGGAAACATCTTAAAAGCTGTTCAATGTCACAATAATTAAGGAAATGTAAATTAAAACCACATTAAGATTTTATCTTACTCTGGTAAGATTGCCTATGATGTTCAAGAAAACAAAGTGTATCAAATCCTGGAGAGGTCATGGGGAAAGGGAAACAGTCATGCACTGCTGGTGAGAATGCAACCCCTTTGGAAAGCAGTGTGGAGAACTCTAAAAGGACTCAAAATGAGCTTACCACCTGACCCAATCATACAACTCTGGGAATATACCTGCAAGACTCATCCTACAGCTGAGATACATGCACATCTATGTTTATTGCAACTCTCTTCAGAATAGCCAAGAGCTGGAAGCAACCTAAGCATTCCTCAACTGATGAGTGGATAAAGAAAATGTAGTAAATCTACACAATGGAATTCTATGCAGCAGTAAAGAAAGGTGACATCATGAACTTTGTAGGTAAATGGATGGAACTAGAAGCCATTATGCTAAGTGAAGTAACACAGTCCCAGAAAAACAGATGACATATGATGTCTCTCATTTGTGGATCCTAGCACCAAATCTCTATAAGGAAAACTGAATAATTCTTTTTTCTTTCTTTTTTAGTAAATATAATAACTGATGTTACTCATCAACTTACTATGTAATGTAGGAATGTAAAGTAGTATTTTTTTCTTTACCTGAATACAACTCTGCTATCAAAATGTGAATCCCTAAACATGTTTTCGAATTAACCTATAGTTTATTTTCAGATGTCATAATTTTGGGGTATGTGTAGCATGTATATATGTGTGTTTTGGAGCGATACAAATTGGAAGGAACAACAACAAAAGACTGGATAAAATAACAGACTGAAGCAGTAAAATTCTGCCCAAAAGAGTAAAATTTGCATTGAAAATTTTAAGAAAAAGACTGAGAAAAAGATGAAAGACATATGGCAGAATGCATGAGCTCTGGTGGGGTGGGGAGCAAGAAAGGGGGACTGGGTCTAAATTTGATTAAGAAATATTATATGAAATCCCTAAAACTTCAATGAAAAAACAATGGAAATAAAAAAGACCAAAAAAGAAAACAAATGAATGATCAAAATAAATAGTCTCAATGATCTTTTGTAAGATTGACATAACAGAATTGTAAATGGAGTCTCCTGAAAACTGAGGTATCAGATAATTTATCAGATAATTATTTAAGAAGATAATACTTGAAAATTCTGCACATTTTACAAAAATATAAATCTTATAAAATTATATAACTATAAAAGAAATATACTCAGGAATATAGAGAGATGTCTGAGTTGTTAAGAACATTGGCTGCTCTTGTGGAAGACCTGAGTTATAGTCCCAGTACCCACATGGTTGCTAACAAGCACTTATAACTTCATTTCCAAGGGATCCTATGCCTTTTTCTGGCCTCTGCGGGCATTGCACAAGAGAGGTGCATTCTAACTACATGTAGCAATATATATTTATATACATATATGTAATTTTATCTTAAGTATATGAATATATATTGCTACATGTAGTTAGAATGCACCTCTCTAGATGTATGTAATTTATATATGCAGTGTGTATATATATATATATATATGTAATTTTTATCTTATGTATATGGATATATATATATATATATATATATTCAGTACATGATTACAAAGAACACCATAATCAAATGGCAAAAAAAAAACAATGGACAAAAGAAAAGATTTTATGCTACCATTTAAAAGACTTTTATATAACCACTGAATACTCATTATTCAGGAAGAATTTTGGTCTGTTGAAATTTAAAAACATTTTTAAGTTTACCAAAGTCTTTCATGCACCCACTGAGTTTATCTTTTCCAAATTATGGCAAAACAATAGTTATCGAATATATGCTTAGCATGTGTGTGAAACAGTCTAAGAATGAAAAATTAAATAAAAAAAAAAACAGAAAGGGAGAGAGGGAAGGAGAGAGGGAAGGAGGGATGGAGGGAGGATAAGGAAGGAAGGACAGAGGAAGAAAGAAAGGGAGGGAGGAAAATGTTGAATGCTGATAGGAACAAGCAGCCAATCTATTCTACTTGATCTTCCTAGAGATGAAGGAAATTATTGTGAGATGCAAACTAGTAAGAGTTATATTAACTTCTGTGTAACCAGAACAGATAGATTTTTTTTATGTTTTCAAAGGATTGACTATTTTGTTAAAGATTATTGGTTTTTTTTAATATTAAAAACATTTTTTTCATTCATTTCTTTATGTGTATGAATGTACCGTCCACACGCAGGTCTATGCACCCGTGTCGTGCAACGCCACAGAGGTCAGAAGAGGGTGTCGGATTACCCCGGAACCGGAGTTCTCCTGGAATTGGAGTTACAGATGGTCTTCAGCCGCCACATGGGAGCCGGGGGACCGAACTTGGGCCCTCCCCAAGAGCAGTCGGCGGCATTCCCAACCGCTAGGCCATCCCTCCATCCCCTATTTTTTTTTTCTTTTGCACCTTGCTCTGGGTTTTTCTCAATTAATTTTCATTTTCTTTCTCATTCCCTCCTTTGATGACCATTTATTTTCTTTCTTTAAATTTTATTTGTTATTTATTTTATTTTATATCTACGAATGTATTGTTTACACATAGGTAGGTGTACCCACGTCCTGCAATGCCCAAGGAGGTCAGAAGAGCGCATATCAGATCCCCTGTAACTGGAGTTATAGACAATTGTTAGCCACCAGGTGGATGCTGGGAATCGAACCCAGATCCTCTGCAAGAGCGGCTTGTGCTTTTAACCGCCAACCCATGTCTCCAGCCCCATGCCCATTAATTTTCTAAAAGGCATTATTTCTGTTCTGTCTTCCACATTAACTGGTTGATAGTCCTGGAGTTGCATTTGGAATTTTGTGGCCTCCAGGAGAGAGGAAACAAACCAGAAGAGCAGGTTAAAGACTCGGGACTAAGCAGGAGTGCCGGGGCTGGAGAGATGGCCTAGCGGTTAAGAGTGCCGCCTGCTCTTGCAGAGGACCCAAGTTCGATCCCCAGCACCCACATGGCGGCCGAGGAGTGCCGGAAAGAACCTGAGGAGGAGCTGGCTAGCAGGAGGGGCGGAATGTCCAGCCCCGAACACTGCCCACCAGTTTCAGGAATCTGCTACCTTCTATCTCCTTGTTGTAATTCATTCTTTTATCTGTTGGGCCATATCTGGGACTATTCCGGACTGGTTTACATAAAAGCAGTCTTCTTTCTTAAAAAGAGACAGATTCCTCCCTTTCCAGCAGTCAGCAAATCTAGTCCCCTCCTTTTTGTAGGACTACAATGGCTAAGGAAGCTAGTTGGTCTCACAGAGCTGCAACATTTTGACTATTTGTTCTCTGTTCTCTGAAAAATCCCTGGATAATTGTTTATAGGAAATGGATGATGCAGCACTTCCACCTCTTCCCGTGCCTACCCCAGCTGTTATTCCTAGATCAATTGGTAGAGGAATGAGTTGAACGGCTCTTTTAGATCATGTATGTGCTGAGATGGTGAGAGTTTGATTGTTGGAGATGTCTGTTTGAAGAGTAAGGAAAGCCAGGGTATTTATACCTTTCCAATCACTGGGTAGACAGACATACACAGACATTTGTCCCTGTCTGGGGACCACATCTGATGTTCTTGGAGGGAGATTGAAGAGGTTGTGTTACATTGGTCATAAGCCAGATCGCTGGTCATAAGCCAGATCGCCTACTGGCTCTGTTCCCAGTTCCCTTATAAAACATGAGAGGGCCCCTTGCCTACCTGCATAACAGATTTTACCATGAAGGAGTCCTGCAGGAACTTCACCACGGTCACATTTGTCACTGGAACTTTGGTGGCCAGATATTGAGGAGCTTCCAGGGGCAACCAAAGCCAGCAATCTCTCCCTAAGCTGAGGTTAATATCATGGGGAAGATGATAAATCAAGTTAATAACTTGAGCCTTATCTGATTTGAGTCTGGGTACAGACCCATAGTTTGGGTCAGTGCCTCAACAAGCCAGGCACTAGGGGAGGTCTGGTCTGGCCTTATCTAATAGTATCGAATTTTTATTTCCCCCTCCAGTATACCTTCCCATCCTTAAAAAGTTCATTTCCTTTGCTGCATAACATCTGTTTGTCACACCGAGGTAGAAGGTAGTGCGGGAAGGTAAGGTAACGCCATCATTCTGTCTAGCTTTGAGAAAACAATCGTTGAGGGGAACAGGGAATAGGAACAAGGCCAGGAACAGGTTCACTGGGAAGAGTAGCAGATCAACGTTCTGACTGGCTCTGTTATAGAAGCCTGTCCTTCGTGAAGACAGTAGTGGAGCCTCTGTTGGGCACATCTGTCAACTCAGTTGTTCCAAGATAGGAGGCAGAACTGCTGTCATGTACATTGTGGGCAGAGGATATATCCCATTTCCTTAAGGCTTAATAAGGCCCAGGCTATTACAGAAAGCAGAAGACCCCTCCAAACAAGCTCATCATGGCTCTGTGAAATATTTCTGGGCAATTCTTTGTGATCAGCCTCCAGGTTTGCAATGGGGGGAAAGGCTAAAGGGTCTTCTGGAGCTGGCTGTAGACCTAAGCCTCAGCCATGTATAGATTAGCCAGCTTCCAGTGTGGTCAAAGCAGGGCAGCAGGCATGAAGTGTGACCTTGAGGAGGCTCTTGGGAGTCCCTGGTCACTGCCCACTGGGCCAGTCACTGAGATGAGACAGCAGCCCTTACTTGGGAATGATGGACCCAAAGATCATTATTAATATACCCACTGGTGTGCATGATATGTAGAAGTAAAATATATGATAGCAATAGAATAAATACTAAGAAAAGAAAATGTATATATACATATATCAATATTTTTTATTGATGCTTTGTGTATTTCATACATCATTTTCCAATTCAGTTCAGGCATATTTCCCCTTCCCTTCCCCCCACCCCAACCCACCCCATCCCAGATCATGCATTCTGCCATAACTGTCCTGCATCTTTCTCTCAGTTTTTTTTTCCACTTTTTAGCAATAGGTGATAATTTATGAGTACAAGCATCCTTCATGTAAAACCAATTTGCAAGTAGTTGTGCCCAAACCCACACAGCCCCTTGGTCCCACCATCCAGCAGGGGGGGCTTGTATGTTCAATCAAGTTGATCAAATGAGTGTCCAGGCTATATTGCTGTAGGTTCACCATTCACCCCAATCACAGCCCTTACATTTTACTATGCCCCCTCTTCTGCAGATTTTTCCCTAGGCTTCGACAAGGGGCACAGGTGAATGAGAAGCAAAACAGTCTACTTTCTTTGGAGCTGTTGTCTTGGACTCTGGTCATTTCTGGCTGTTTTCTTTCATGGGCTGACAGTTTGCCCAGGAATAACCTTTTGATCCTACTAATGAAGCACAAGCAATTAGATATATAGGTATTTAGACAGTATTAATTGTTGTCATAGGTTACTTTGGTATAGACACAGATGTTTGGATGGTATGTTAATCCATAAATTACATTTTTTTCTGTTGAATATGACAGGGTCTCACTGTGGCTTATAACATCTCCTGACCATTAGAGGGTGCAAGCTTGTGGCATCTGCCGTGGGTTATTCCTCCAAGGAGAGAGCCAATAGCCAATTAGATTTGGGATATACAGGCATATGGCTGCCTCTGCTGTACAGTATTTCCAGGCAGGTGAGGTGTAGCTGGTACTGACGGAGGAGTCTTGCTTGATTCAAGGAGACCCATATTTGCTTTATTGGTATAGTGGCCTTTGGTAACACTCTCTGGTATTCCAGAGACCATCTGTGCACTTGCATGTGTGGTATATACATATATCAATATTTACAAATACATTTTAGCAATCAAAACATTTTTCAATGTATCTTTATTTTGTGCATATGATGGTTTTGCCTGCATTTGTATGTGTCCTGTGCATGTGCATGTAATACCATTGGAGACCACAAGAGGGGATCAGGTGCCCTGGAGCTGGAGTTACAGATAGCCCTCAGCAACCATAGGGGTGCTAGGATCCGAACCCAGGCCCTCTGTAAGAGCAGACAGGGCTCTTGATTGCTGAGACGTCGTTTCAGCACCCATTTAAAACATTTCTAAAACTACAGCAACTAACAGCCTATAAAACAAAGTGACCTAATGAAAACATAAATAGAAAAATGTCATTTATATTTACCATATTCAACTGATTCCAAAGAAAGATAAAATTTAAGAGCAAAGCACAATAGAAAAATAGCAGAACACAGACTGAAATCTAATATCGATAATTACATTAAACGTAAATTGAGAAAACATACAAATCAAAAAGGAGAAAATTAAGATATCCATTAAAATGAATAAAAGTGAGAACTATTATCAATATGTACCACTCACTAGCTGCCCTTTAAATGTAAAAACACATTCAGCAACTAAAAGAACCAATCTGGGCCTGAGCGACTGCTCAGAGCTTCAGAGCACTTGCAGGTTTTGCAGAGGACCTGAGCTCAGTTCTCACCACTTACCTTGCACATCTCAAGACCACTTCCAGGGTGTCGATGCCCTCTTCTGGCCTTCATGGGAAGCTGCATACAAGCGCACTTGGCCACAGACAGACACACATGTATACATATAATTATTTTCAATCACAAAGGCAAAATAATCTATGGCCTGTGAACTATCTTGGATGAAACTCAGATATCTATTTTAATGAAAATATCACAGTATATTTAAATTCATACTGTTTATTTCCTCAGAAGTAAAGTGTTAGACTAGGCAAAAATCTCAGTAGCTGCCTATTACAGGCACACCATGTGGAATTTGTTGTTGAGGAGCTTAAAAGAATATTGTACAATTGAAAATGTGTGATATTTTTGCTTGATTATAGTAATTTTGGAATACGTAAGCCCCGTTTACATTACCTTTCTATTTAGTATTTGTGAATTTCTTTCTTTGATTATATTTAGATCTCTTCCCCTATCTGTGCCACCCCTTACCACCACCCTCCCACTTTCATGTCACCTATGTTATAGATACTAAGGCCCAGAGACTCAACTTTGCAACCCCAAATGCCCTTCAGTACAGATGGATCCTGGGCCACATACCGAGCGTCATCTGTTGCCAGTGGCTCCTGCTCTTACTCACTGCCCAATATCTATGCCGGAATTTTGTCTGGCTTCATCTTACATGGGTCTTGTGCATGTTGACACCATCACTGTGAGTTCATGTGAGTAACTGATCAGTTGTCTGAAAACTGTTTCCTATGGTCATCCACCACCTCTGGCTCTTACAATCGCTTTTGTACCTCTTCTGCATTGGTCCCTGAGCCTTGATAGGTAGTAGTTTGATATAGGGGTCTTATTAAGGGATAAAGGAGTCTTCATACTTGTGTTCTCTGCACATCGGCCAGTTGTGGGATTCAGTGTTAATCACTGTCTGCTGCATAAGGAAACTTCTCAGAGAAGAGTTGGGGAATACGTTAATCTATGGGTATAACATTTCTTTAGCCCCATATGTTTTGTATGCTAGTGAAAAGGAAAATGCAATAAGTCTATGAACAGAAATTTTTTGTTGTAAAGAGGACAAGTAAGAGATGGACAGAGACAGACAGACGCAGAAAATTTCTTCTGCAGCGTTTGGGAACACAGCTTAATTCATTCAAATCTGAAGATACTCAATGACTATTGAAATGTCAGGAATTCTTGTTCTGCCTTAAATCATACCAAAATCTGAGCTCATTATGAGTTGGATTACTTCATAGTTTAGTCTTGATTCCTTTTTACCTTCTGTTTTGCACATTATAAACATATAAACAAAGTAACCAGGCACAGTGATGCATGCCTTTAATCCCAGCACTTGGGAGGTGGAGACAGGAAGATCTCTGTGAGTTCCAAGCCAGCCTGATCTATATATCAAATTCCAGACCAGCTGGGGCTACATGGAGACCCTGCCTCAAAAATACAAAAAAAAAAAAAAAAGATATAAACAAAGTGATTACAATTTAGTAAAATGAAAGAAAGAGGTGAGATATTTTAATTAATATTAGCTTAATTATTTCAAAAAATTAACAAAATGTTTTACTAAAAGCTAAAATTCTTGGACTACATTCATCTTTGAGCTAGAAAAGGAACCTTTTGCCTTTTTGCACAGAATTGAGCATTTAACTCCAAGCTTTCCTAAAGAGTGTATGGAATGCTTTTCAAAATGAGACACAACAAAGTGGTCTTGTGTGTGTGTGTGTGTGTATGTGTGTGTGTTGTAAAGCATTGTAAATAATAGTTTGATGTGATAAGGAACCCTAGGAAGTCTAAACCCTTCAAGTTAGAGTGACATTTTTGAAAAACAAGGAATAGCAGATGTTGCAGTTGAGTCTAAAGGTAATCAGATGACAGAATTCCCTCTTTGTTAGAAGATACTTCTTTTTTTCCTATTAAAGCCTTCAACTGATTAATTCGGTCCCTCTGCTCCACCCTCTAACGTTAACATTATACTTGAGAAGTATATATGAGAAGTGATAAGGAATTTTGAATTGTTGGTTCTAATAACCTGACTCCTCTTTGAGGTATCTTATTAACCTGTCTAAATTAGTATCCTACGTATTCTTAAACGCTGCTTACTTTACCTTCTATGCACCTAACACAGGCAACCAAAATCAAAGAACATGGTATTAATTCTTGTGACGAGACAGTTTAAAATTTTGAACACATTTTCATTGCAGGTTCAAGGAAGGATATGTTTTGTTTATAGAATATGTTCAATATACTTCATTAGTGGATTCTTCTTACACAAACAATCTTTAGAGAAGCTATGTTTCCTGCGCTGCTGAGGGGGAAATAAAAGTCATTGTCTACAATGATACATCTTCATGGTAGCAGGATCCATCTAGGATTTACCTTTCTTGTCTTTTTCTGGTGCTCATTTTTCTTTTTTATGGAATAACATAATATATTTCTCCTCACTCTCCATTTAAGTTTCATCTGTGCCAAGATCACTGCAATCAGAACCGTTGTTAAGTTTAGTAGGGAATTCTTCACTGCTATGATGGGTACGAAGTTTACTCTGAATACACTGTGACAGGGAATAATTTATCTATCACATAACCATTTGCTCTAAAATACCTTCAATTGCTTAAGTGTCAGCTCCTAGTCAGTGTTGACTACTGACACTCTGACAGAGTGACAGTCCCTAACTGGTTAATCAGAGGGTATATGCTGCAGGGTGTGATGCCACATCATGGCAATACTTGTATAAAGACAACCAGCCTGACTCTTAGTATCCATTTTAACTAAGAGGGAACCTGAAAAGTTCTGAAACGCCGTTCCCTCATATGTCTCCTGAAATTGTGCTCTCAGACCAAAGCTTCACTCTTTTGTGTGTGTACTGAAATTATGCATCCAGTGTGAAATGGAGAAGGAAAAGTGCACCAGAAAGATCTGTTATCAGAAAGATTTTCCTCTTCCTGATCCATACTAATCAAGAAGAGCGCACACATATACACACACTGTTCTGGGCCAAAGGGCAAGGAAGGGGCATAAAGGATTAAGGCTATATGTGTAGGTTACAAGGTAGTCCAAGGCCTAATGAGCTCACTTTATATTATAAGCAAGCTGAGCTAATATTAAGTGATCTCAAAACATACAATGAACTTTTTGGTTATAAGGTTGGGTAAAAGTTGCTTGTCCAGAGCATGCCCATATTTTAAAAGTCATTCCCACAGATGAAATGATGCAAAGGTGGCAGTCACTGTTCTATCAGTGTTTTCTTAAAGAGGCTACAAACATCTTCCTATGATTAATAACGATTACACCAGAACTCAAGCATGACACTGAGTCCAGAAGCTTCAAGTCCAGTATCCTGTACATTTTGCTGTGAAGAATAGGCCGCTGGGGCTAGAGATTTGGCTCAGCTGTTAAGAGCGCATGCTGCTCTTGTAGAGGACATCAGTCTGGTTCTTGGTACCATTCCTGTCCTGAAGATCAGGAACACTTGTAAAACTAGCTCCAGGAGATTTGATCCCCTTTTTTGTCCTCTGTGAGGACTGTACAAACACACACACACACACACACACACACACACACACACACGGGGGAGAGGGAGGGAGGGAGGGAGAGAGAGAGAGAATCTTTTTAAAAGAACAGCCCCCCCCCCAGAACTTAGGGTAGCTGCCTAGGTTTAACTTAGTTTTTGCAAACTTACTATTTATTCCTTTTCATTAGCAAAGAGCCACACTTAAATTATTCTAAAATGATTTTGACATGAAAACATGAAAGTAAAAGACAGACTAGTATGGAGGGAAGAGGATTAGAAGAGGGGTTAAAATGGAGAGTACCAGACAGGATGATCCAGTAATGCTATATACATGTATGAAAATGTCACAATGAAACCCATAACTTCGTACAGTTAATACATGCTAAAATAAAAAAGACCTTTTAATCAGCAGTCCTTTGGATCTACAGAAGCCAGAACATCTGGTGACCTTTACAGAACATCAGAATGTGTGTCAAAGAAATGGACCCCTGCGGGATTAATGCTTCCTCCAGCACACACACACACACACACACACATGCTTGTAGTCAAAACACACTCCTTCAATTCCCTCCATAAGCTCTGTGCCTGTGTTTGTTAACTAAGACGGTCCACTTAGGATAAGAGCCCAGCCATTTTCTGATCACTGGATAAAGTAATACTATTCTTTCTGTAGTAATTTTCTTGTCTTTGGACTAATTGGCTTCTGTGGTGCAGGGTCAGACCAAAGTTTACATCGTAAAACCATAGCTTTGCTTGTCCTCATGGCTGTTCACGGGCTGTGTGCTGATGGTTGTGCTTCTTAAAAATGGACCTGCATGTTGTTTTTTTCACACGTTTCTGAGCTCTTCCTGTGAGCTCTTCCTCCACAGCCTACTAGATATGCCCTATCATCAAAGGCTCCTTGCAAAGCCTTTGACTCTTCTGGCAAATATTTTGCTTGGCCTCCTAACTTTTCCTTTCAAAATTGCTGGAAGACACTAAAACTCAATATTTATATTTTGAGTGTCTGTAGAACTAACAGTTCACAACGCAAAGTTCTGTCACTAGCTTGAACAGTGACTCTGGGTCCCACAGAGCACTTCATTAGAAAGTCTGAATCACATAGCAGCATTGGGCAATGAACCCATAAGACCTAGTCTCAGTCATTGAAAGACATTTGCAGGTTGTAAGTACTTCCTGACATACACATCCCCCACTGTATTTTTGCTTTCTCAAGCTATGCCTACACATGCCTCTTCCGGGTCACCCAAACTGTATCCAAACCATACCACCTTCACGTTTGAACCCATTATGTTTAAGAAAAAAAAATTTGTTGTTTTTATTTGTTTTATTTTTAGTGTGTTTACATATCTGATAAGTGTAGTACACCCAAAAGCCAGAAGACAGTATGAGATCCCCTGGACTAGAGTTATAGGCAGTTTTAAGCTGCTGATGTAGATGCTAGGATCAGAACCCTGGTCCACTGTAAAATCAGGAAGCTCTCTTAATCTCTTCAACTCACTAAAATTATTTTAAAAGATTAATTTATTTCATACTTTTATAATGAGAAAGAAAACAGGTGAAGAGCAGATTGTTTTCAGGTCAGTAGGAGTTCGTTACACATGTGACTGCCACTCTCCATGTGCACATCTGGTACATGGAGAACTACTTCCAAACAGAAGCTCGGTCATCATTTCTTTCATGACAGACCTGTTTCAATCTGTGCACTTCTGAAATTTAATACACATGCAAATGTGATATAATCTAAAACTACACATGACACACAGTATTGCTGCCTTTCAGATAGTTCAGAGGGTCTGTTACAGGTTTGAAATACTATCCCAAGTGGGCGTGGTGGAGCATCCCTTTAATCCTAGCACTTGGGAGGCAGAGGCAAGCCAAACTCTGTGAGTTCAAGGCCAGCTTGATCTACAGAGTGAGTTCCAGGACAGCTGGGGCTACAGGGAAACTCTGTCTCAAAAAAAACAAAAAAAAAAAAAAAAAAAGAAAGAAATACTATCCCCCAAACCATATCTTCTCTAAGGGATGATTTTTTTTAATACTAAACAATTGAATATTTATAAAGTAATTAAAATGGCCAAGAAATGAATCAGGATGAAATCAATGTAATCAATTTTCAGGATATAGTAAGCATTATACATCTTAGAGCTCTACACAGCAAACTTTCTCTGAATGGTAAACTGTTTATGATTGCCTAAGCAACGAACTTGCACAATGGATTTTGCTATATTTTCCTTAAGTAACAAAGAGTTCCAAGACTCCTCAAAAGTAGAAAGGAATGGAAAAATGAACTGCTAATTGTGGTTTGGGACCAATTTTGTTATTTTGAAAAGTTGTGGGGTTTTCTTCTCTACTTTTCTCAACTAAAACCCGTGTTGTTTCATCTTTTTTCACTTCATGCATTTGTATTTTCTCTTAGTCTTTTAAACTGTTTATTGTTTGTCAGTCTCACTCATATCTTTATGTAATTTTACTCATTTTCAGCAGCCAGTCCCTTTCCTCCATCCCCTCCCACTATCACTGCAAGGAACACTTTTCTCAGAAGATTGTCCTCCCAATTCTCTGTCTTTTCTGTGTGTGGCACCCTTCGTTTTACTAGAACTTCTTCCCAGAGCATGGGTTCCAGGATATTTGCTGGTGCAAAGGTACTTATGAGAAAATGACAGCTCATCCTACAACTACCATTAATTGCCAACAGTCTCTCAGGGAGGGGTGAGGTCTCACAGGCCTCTCCTCCAACTACGATGCAGTGCTGAGGTACCCAACCTTGTGCAAAGTTTTACAGATAAGCACAGCGGCTATGAGCTCATGAGTGCAATAGCTATGTTGTATCCAGACGATAGCTTTTGAGCTGCACAGCTCTCCATTCGCTGGCTATTTAAGGTCTTCCTTCCTGCTCTTTCCCCGTATTCCTTGCCCAGCACTCAATGGTCACTTACCTGGCATTTGGGACTGTGGGGTTTCTGTATTAACTTCTACCTGCTGCAGTAAGAAGCTTCTTAAATCATAGGAAATAAAGGTATGAAGCAGAAGCAACATATTCCTTCATGATACGGCCTTAAAGATTATAAATTTTGTATTAATATAAATATTAGTGTAAACTCAACTGGAAGCTCTGTTGACTTTACAAGAGGTGGATCCTTATGTTGATGAAGCTGAGATCATAGGTTCAAAGTCCACATATCCCTACAGTGATATTGATCTAAACCAATCTGGTCTGGTAGTTGTATCTCTTGGGATATGCCTTACCTTTTAATCAACAGTTTTGTTTCAATCTGGACTTCATCCGTGTTCAGATGGCTAAAGGGAAAAAGTAAGAAGCTATTTGAACCTTAGACTGCACCTGCATATCAACTTCAGTGCACAGTGATCTGGGTAGAAATTAGAGAGAGAATTCATGAAGCATTTCAAAGGTTTAAGCTTTAAGACCCTGAGTGGGATGAAGCTGAAGACGAAGGGATCCAGGCGTGTGTTAGCATCATCAAGGCAGCTGGGATAGACAGTCCGTTGCTGTGAGGAAACTTGCAATTGTATTTCTGTCCTAGAGTCATGGGCAGACATGTGTAAGGTGTGTGTGTATCTCTGTGTGTTTGTGTGTCTGTGAGTATTCTGAACTGTTAAAACAACAAAAGCAAAGAGAGCAGTAAAGAAAGTACATTTTTCAATAAATTTTTTTTAATTTTAACATCTTAATTATTTCTCTTCACGTAGCTCATCTTCACTTTTCACTGCTTGTGAAATTAAATAATAAGGTATTCAATATTTTGGGATTCTTATCAGTGCACTGGAGCATAGTAACAGTGCCCTTGGGAAAGATACACACACGCACACACACACACACACACACACACACACACACACACACATACACACACACACACATATTGCCATAGCTTCATAGAGAGTGAACATTTATTTTTCTTTGTATTTAGTGTCTTGAGTGTTAGGAAGAAATGTCATCTGGAAGTACAAAGTACTGGATTTAATCCCAAGTATTTAGAGGAAGGCACACTACCCCATTTCCTCTGCATTCCCAAGCTACCACTGCGGTTGCTTTTCAGTATATTTCCATCTGTTGATTCAGTTATTTGGGAAAAGTAGCTGACAAGAAATTCAGGCTCAAGAGAGAAGAGATTAATGACACATTTCTGAAACAAAACCTATTCATATGATCTAATAACTGTGAGGGATGTCTCTGTTTACCAGAAACATGATTGTCCATTGAAGAGACAGACTTCAAATAGATTAGGAAAAGGCTGCATAAATGTATACACTTCAATGTAAAGGGAATAACATTTATCTTTCTTTCCAGTTAAAAAAACAGCAAATTGAACAAGATTTATATGGAATATTCCCATAAAATATCATAATGCTGTTTTCCTCCTCCAATATATTTCTAATCATAAAAGAACTTTATAATATTGATGAAAAGTGAGTGGTTGGTTACCTCCCCCATCAGAGTTGGTTGTTATATAATAGTTACTATGACAAACATGTGATTAAATAAAGGGCTTTGCCATGATTATTTTCTGGTGCAGCTTAAACATATCTTTCTGACATAGGCATGCTCAGATTTATGTCACTTAGCCAAAACTCTGAAATCTGATTATGAAGGGCTTTATACAGATTTTAGTGATCTCAGGTTAGATTTCTCATTTTCAAATAGCAGCACAGGTTCTGATATTGTAAAACCTTTACACTAGAAATATAGATAAGACCTGAATGGATAAGTTGTTTGTTTGATGATGTTGCATCTCTCAATATGGATGTCATTCTACAAGTTTCATTATTACAAGATGGATATGATTTTAAAGGGTCCCTCTCCATGAAAGAGCTGGGAGATGGGCATTTTACTAGTCAACTGTTTCAGTTTGTAGATAGGTACATGTAGTAAACCGGTACTGTTGCTACAGATGGTTGAAACATTTCATGCTAACCATGAAAAACTATAGCATATAGCAAGAATTTAGTTTGTGTCAGTCATTTTCCTTCCTAAAACTGAGTCTTCTATAGCCCATGCTACCCTCAGTCTCACTTCTTAGCTCAGTCTGAGGTCTGAGGTCAAACTCAGAATCTTCCTACCTCAGACTTTAGAGTACTTCAATTCCAGGCATGCACCACCATACTCAGCTAAGTAATTTTTATGACACTATTTATAATAGTTCTGAGATACTTATCCATTTAACAAATATTTATTTGTTTTGGTTTTTTGGGGGTGTTTTCAAGACAGGGTCTCCCTGTAGCCCCAGCTCTCCTGGAATTCACTCTGTAGACCAGGCTGGCCTTGAACTCACAAAGATCCGCCTGCCTCTGCCTCCCGAGTGCTAGGATTAAAGAGGTGCGCCACCACGCCTGGCTTCATTTAATAAATATTTAACTGGCATATCATTCATTCTGTAATGTATTTAATCGATTAAAAAAATCCCTGAGTCCTAATAGGCATAACCATATATTATTGGCTGTTTTAACATGTTTAACTTTTAAAGTTCACCTAATTTTAACAATTAGAATATCAAGGAATTCTTCTGTGAAGTTTGGCATTAGATTGGCTAGGCTAACACTCCAGTTATTTCAAATCCTTATGCATATTTAAAATCAATGAACCAGTTAATTATTGTATTGCAGCCAAATCTACTAAGATTTTTTTCACATGACCAAGTTAGTGTTTGAATTTATTAATTAAAAAATAATTAGAGAAGCATTTAGTTAAAATAAAAACCTCTCGTATGAATTCAAATGCCCAACCTCAAAGCAATGGTCCCTGGAGATTAATATCATTAATTCTCATATCGCACAGACCTGATTTGAATCACAATTCCATCATTTACAAACTAGTGGCTTTGAAAAAAATATTTTAGTTTCTATTTTCACTCCCATAAAATAGGGCTAATATTGAAAAAGCCCTCATGGGTTTGCCATGAGGATTGCTGAATAGACAATTTCCTAATAGTCAGCATGTATTATTGGCTGGCAGAACTCCCTTTATGTTTGTGATACATTCGTACAGCTCAAGTGGCATGAAATGGGGAGATAATTCCTGAAAGTTTGATTTCATAATAGAAATATATTCAAAATTATGTTTAATGTCCACAAATTCACGGATGAAATTATATAAATTGTCTGTGTACCAATGATATATTGAAGTATACACACAATGTGAAAATTGACTTAATTAAAATTGTATTACAGATATCATTTTAGTAACAGTGATTAAGTCTCATTCTGTGCATTTTACACAAATAAATATTTCAACATTAATTATAATTGCCATGCTATATAACAAAATGTCTTTGAATGGTGGTTGTACATATTTTAATCAGTATCTCTCTGCCCCTCTCTCCTTTTGCTAATGGTCTACAATCTTCTATGAAATCAGTTTTTATAGATTCCACAACAGAATAAATTCATGCAATGTTCTCTCTCTGTGCCTGGCTGATGTCATTTAGCACAGTGTCCTCCATACTCTATCATTGCGTTGTAAATGCTAAGATTTATTTCTTCTTTATTACTGAAGAGCATTTCCTTGAATATATATATATATATATATATAGGTCATTTTTTCGAGACAGGGTCTCCCTGTAGCTCACGCTGGCCCCTGGAACTCACTCTGGGTAGACGCACGCTGGCCTTGAACCACAAAGATACGCCTGCCTCTGTCCTCCCAAGTGCAGGATTTAAGGCGTGCACCACACACCCGGCTCATTATCATCTTTTTTACAAAATTAAAAAAAAAATAATAAATAATCCATGTTGGTTATATTTTCTTATCAAATTTTCCTAATGAGTAATTATGAAATGCACAGACAGAGGAAACTCAGAACTGCAAATACAGAAACTTTACTATTCAAATTCTGATTCAGCTAATAAGATTAAAGTAGAAAATCATTAATTTTTGCAAATTTCATACAGTATATTTATGAAATCACATTATAGATATACCCCCATTATCCTCCACTGCAAATTTCAATGACTACTCTAATATAGATTAATATAATTATAGTATATATATATATATAAATATTATACATGAAATATAGTCATGCAATATGCATGCCTATAGAATCAAATGTGTGTCAACAAATGCCCCTCGATGTGGGTCTATTTATTGGAGCCTGATCGACTTACCAAAAATCTCACCTTAAATGAGACTGACTCTCCCCTTCCCAGCAGCCATTGATTACCAACAGTTTCTCACGTTGGATTGGGGTTTCTTGGCCACCTCCCTATGTCCTAGGATTTTGTCTGGTATGACCTTATGAGGGATGTATGAATGTCATCATCATTGTTGTGAATTCATATCTGATACTGACATCAGGCCTAGGAACCTGTGGCTAGACAAGTACTAGCCATAGAAAGATCCCAATATTACCATCCTTCTAAGCAGATATTGTATTAATCTGACTCCTAATGACTTGTTGCTGTACTCGCAGATGAATGCATCTACCACCTCTCATCAGAGAATATGCTGCAAATGGTGATGAACAGAGAGACACACAGCTGGCCAACACCCAGAGAATATGATACTACAGAGTGCTTATTGCTGAATAGGAAGCTATACCAAATTTCTGATTTCCAAGGCTCAGGGATCATTATGAAAAGGGGGACAGAAAGATTGCAAGAGGCAGAGGTGGGCGGTAGATGACCACAGGGAAACAGAGTTTTCCAGATAGCTTGGCAGTTACTCAAAAGTTTTTTTAAAAGCCAAATAAAATTCCTGAGAAAAGTTAAAATGAATGCACAGCATAGTAAAAAACATGAGAATATAGTAAACCTCTTCTAGAAGAGAACTTTTAACAATAAATACTCATCAAAAATATTTTTTTTTCTTATGTTTATTATTGATGTTTTGTGTATTTCATACATCATTTTCCAATTCAGTTATGCAATATTTCCCCTCCCTGCCCCCCACCCCCACCCCCCCATCCCAGATCATGCATTGCCATAACTGTCCTGCATCTTTCTCTAAGTTTTGTTTTTTCATTTATTAGCAATAAGTGAAGATAATATTATGAGTACAAGCAGTCCTATGTATAAAACAATTTAGCAAGCAGTTGTGAACACCAAACCCCACAGCCCCTTGGTCCCTCCATCCAGCAGGGAGGGCTTGTATGTTCAATCAAGTTGGTCAAATGAGTGTCCAGGCTATATTGCTGTAGTTTCACCATTCAAAAATCTTTCAAATAATCAATTTTATATCATAGCATAAACTAGAGAAACAAGAACAAGCTAAACCCTAAATTGGTACAAAGGTAATAATATATGTCAGAGTTAAAGGCAAACTACAACAAAGACCAATGAAACAATAAGTCAAACATTCAGGTAGACTAATTAAAAATGAAGACACAAAACTTAATAGGTAAAAAACTGAATACCAAAAATCATATAAGATGGGGTAAAAGTATAATACAATAACTTGAAAAAAAACACCTGCGATTGGGGTGAATGGTGAAACTACAGCAATATAGTCTGGACACTCATTTGATCAACTTGATTGAACACAAGCCCCCCCCCTGTACTGGGGGGGACCCATGGCTGGGTGTGGGGTTTTGGGCACAACGGCCTGCAAATGGTGGTTTACATAAGGATGCTTGTACTCATAAATTATCACCTATAGCTAAAAAATGAAATAAAACGGAGAGAAAGATGGCAGGACATTATGTGAAAATGCTAGATGATCTGGGATGGTGGGTTTTTGATGGGTGGGGGGAGGGAAAGGGAAATATGCGAACTGGAACGGAATGGGGAAATGAGTATGAACTACCAAAGCAGCAATAAAGAAAAAAAAAGAAAAGAGAAAAAAAAAAAACCTGGACAAATAGTCAATTTATGTTGGAACATAGACAGAAAAGCTGAATCAGTTAAAATAACTAACTAGACTGAATTAAAAACTCAGAAACAAAAAAAAGAAAAATTCCCATCAAAGTGAACCCCAGTATCTGATGGCTTACTGCTGGATATTACTTTCAAAGTTCTGGAAAGCAATTCTCAAAGTATTACAAAGTAGTTGAATAGGAAGTAATATTTCCTGATTTGTTCTATAAAGCCATTATTTGCTCATACCCAAAGTAAACAAGGACAGAATAAAAACAGAAGAAACAAAACATCAATATTCCAAAATCTGTTGAATATAGATATGATATCCTTAATAAAGATGCTAAAATCTGAACACATTAGCACAGTATAAAGTTTATCTACCACAATCCAATGATTCATATCAAGGATGCAGGGATGGTTCAACACAGACAAATCAACATGATGAACTGCATTGACAGAAGGAAGAACATATGTTTATTTCAACAGATAAAACCACAGCATTTGACAACATTCAGCATCCCCTCATGTTAAAAAGACCGCTACAAATTAAGTAAAAGAAGCACCCCAGCACAAAGCACCCCAGATATGATACCCCATAGCTAACATTATCCTGAATGGGGAAATAAGTTTGAGATCCAGTTGGAATAGAAAATTTAAATGTTAAACAAACAAATAAAAATATTTCCTTTGTGAAAAAGTAGAACCTTGGAACTACCGATTTTTAGACAGTATTGAGTGTTAGGAAGAAATGTCATCTGGAAGTACAAAGTACTGGATTTAATCCCAAGTATTTAGAGGAAGGCACACTACCCCATTTCCTCTGCATTCCCAAGCTACCACTGCGGTTGCTTTTCAGTATATTTCCATCTGTTGATTCAGTTATTTGGGAAAAGTAGCTGACAAGAAATTCAGGCTCAAGAGAGAAGAGATTAATGACACATTTCTGAAACAAAACCTATTCATATGATCTAATAACTGTGAGGGATGTCTCTGTTTACCAGAAACATGATTGTCCATTGAAGAGACAGACTTCAAATAGATTAGGAAAAGGCTGCATAAATGTATACACTTCAATGTAAAGGGAATAACATTTATCTTTCTTTCCAGTTAAAAAAACAGCAAATTGAACAAGATTTATATTGGAATATTCCCATAAAATATCATAATGCTTTGTTTTCCTCCTCCAATATATTTCTAATCATAAAAGAACTTTATAATATTGATGAAAAGTGAGTGGTTGGTTACCTCCCCCATCAGAGTTGGTTGTTATATAATAGTTACTATGACAAACATGTGATTAAATAAAGGGCTTTGCCATGATTATTTTCTGGTGCAGCTTAAACATATCTTTCTGACATAGGCATGCTCAGATTTATGTCACTTAGCCAAAACTCTGAAATCTGATTATGAAGGGCTTTATACAGATTTTAGTGATCTCAGGTTAGATTTCTCATTTTCAAATAGCAGCACAGGTTCTGATATTGTAAAACCTTTACACTAGAAATATAGATAAGACCTGAATGGATAAGTTGTTTGTTTGATGATGTTGCATCTCTCAATATGGATGTCATTCTACAAGTTTCATTATTACAAGATGGATATGATTTTAAAGGGTCCCTCTCCATGAAAGAGCTGGGAGATGGGCATTTTACTAGTCAACTGTTTCAGTTTGTAGATAGGTACATGTAGTAAACCGGTACTGTTGCTACAGATGGTTGAAACATTTCATGCTAACCATGAAAAACTATAGCATATAGCAAGAATTTAGTTTGTGTCAGTCATTTTCCTTCCTAAAACTGAGTCTTCTATAGCCCATGCTACCCTCAGTCTCACTTCTTAGCTCAGTCTGAGGTCTGAGGTCAAACTCAGAATCTTCCTACCTCAGACTTTAGAGTACTTCAATTCCAGGCATGCACACCATACTCAGCTAAGTAATTTTTATGACACTATTTATAATAGTTCTGAGATACTTATCCATTTAAAAATATTTATTTGTTTTGGTTTTTTGGGGGTGTTTTCAAGACAGGGTCTCCCTGTAGCCCCATCTCCTGGAATTCACTCTGTAGACCAGCTGGCCTTGAACTCACAAAGATCCGCCTGCCTCTGCCTCCCGAGTGCTAGGATTAAAGAGGTGCGCCACCACGCCTGGCTTCATTTAATAAATATTTAAACTGGCATATCATTCATTCTGTAATGTATTTAATCGATTAAAAAAATCCCTGAGTCCTAATAGGCATAACCATATATTATTGGCTGTTTTAACATGTTTAACTTTTAAAGTTCACCTAATTTTAACAATTAGAATATCAAGGAATTCTTCTGTGAAGTTTGGCATTAGATTGGCTAGGCTAACACTCCAGTTATTTCAAATCCTTATGCATATTTAAAATCAATGAACCAGTTAATTATTGTATTGCAGCCAAATCTACTAAGATTTTTTTCACATGACCAAGTTAGTGTTTGAATTTATTAATTAAAAAATAATTAGAGAAGCATTTAGTTAAAATAAAAACCTCTCGTATGAATTCAAATGCCCAACCTCAAAGCAATGGTCCCTGGAGATTAATATCATTAATTCTCATATCGCACAGACCTGATTTGAATCACAATTCCATCATTTACAAACTAGTGGCTTTGAAAAAAATATTTAGTTTCTATTTTCACTCCCATAAAATAGGGCTAATATTGAAAAAGCCCTCATGGGTTTGCCATGAGGATTGCTGAATAGACAATTTCCTAATAGTCAGCATGTATTATTGGCTGGCAGAACTCCCTTTATGTTTGTGATACATTCGTACAGCTCAAGTGGCATGAAATGGGGAGATAATTCCTGAAAGTTTGATTTCATAATAGAAATATATTCAAAATTATGTTTAATGTCCACAAATTCACGGATGAAATTATATAAATTGTCTGTGTACCAATGATATATTGAAGTATACACACAATGTGAAAATTGACTTAATTAAAATTGTATTACAGATATCATTTTAGTAACAGTGATTAAGTCTCATTCTGTGCATTTTACACAAATAAATATTTCAACATTAATTATAATTGCCATGCTATATAACAAAATGTCTTTGAATGGTGGTTGTACATATTTTAATCAGTATCTCTCTGCCCCTCTCTCCTTTTGCTAATGGTCTACAATCTTCTATGAAATCAGTTTTTATAGATTCCACAACAGAATAAATTCATGCAATGTTCTCTCTCTGTGCCTGGCTGATGTCATTTAGCACAGTGTCCTCCATACTCTATCATTGCGTTGTAAATGCTAAGATTTATTTCTTCTTTATTACTGAAGAGCATTTCCTTGAATATATATATATATATATATATATATATTATATAATATAATATATATTATTTATCTACTATTCTATTGCAGAGCTACTGTAAAAACAAGAGTGCAAGAATTCTATAATACACAAGTTTCATTCAATATGTATTATACCATACCATACCTAGGTCATGTTGTTAGAACTATTATTTCATTTTTTTACCTGACTTATGAATTCCAAAACTACATTAAGTAAAAGCAGCATTCATCTTGTTCCAATATTATAAGAAAGCATTCAGCATNAAAAAAAAAAAAAAAAAAAAAAAGATGTATAATGAAACCGGTTGTGGGGGCTCACACCTTCAATCCTAGACCTCTGGAGGCAGAAGTAGGAGAATCTCTGTGAGATCAAGGCCAGCCTGATCTATATAGAGTCAGCTGAGGCTATGAGAAGACCTTGTCCCAAAACAAAAGACATATTTTTTTTGGCAAATAGTCTACATTCAATCCAAAAAATTTTGTACCTCAACTATCATATGAAGTACTCTAGAAATTGGAATTAGAGCCAATTTAATTTTGACCTGTCATTATTGATTTGCTGTATAGTCTATGTGTAGCCAAAAATGGAAATCTGAAGTTCCTAAGCATTATATTACAGTATAGCTGTCTCTTTAGATAAACATACCTTTTGTATATTTAAATAGCTTAACGAAGAACACATATTTATTATTATTATTATTATTGCTACTTGTTGAATTGTCATCTTTCTTTTATAATGATTTTATTTGCTTACCACCATTACTTTGACTCAAGCTCTATTTCATCCAAGTATAGATGTTTTTTACTTTGGATTTCTATCTGCATTTATTTATTGTTAGAAAGAAATATAACCTTTCCTTCTTTCCCTATTAACATCTTCATTTCTGGATGATTAGTGCTCTCTCATAGTCCGTTTCATTCCTTGAAATTCCGACTTAACAATTTCTATAGTTTGGACATTGCATTTTCTTAATCAAACTAATGTAAGTATAAGCATATTTTTGTATTTTAATCTTTTCACTAAAGATTCGTTATTTAGATGAATATAATATGATTAGATAATATTCTAAATTCAACTTTTTCCGAAGAGTTTAATACTTTCTAAGAGTTCTGCTCCACTTATTACTGAACTTTTCTTTGATCTAGATGGGTTTTCTTGGTATTTCTTATTCATAAGGTCCAGGATGATGAACTCCCTCAGCTTTTGTTTGAGTGAAAAATAATATTTCTTTTTACTAGGAACCATAGTCTTAGTTTACTTCTTTTCAGCACTTTATCATCCCACATCCAACTGGCATGAGAAAGATTTAATTAAAGTTCTGCAGCGAGGTGTGTTGACACTCTTCTTATGGTAGTAGATCTGTTTGGTGCTTTGATGCTCTAATCTATTTTTGTCTTGACTATTTGACAATTTGAAGATGATAACATGTTGTAATCTTAACTGAACCCAATCTTCCTGGAGACTTTACTTTCCCTGTATTTGGATATTTATGTCTTACTCTAAGTTTAGAAAGCTTTATTTCTTTAAATGCTCCCCTTACCCTTAGAGTCCTGTT
Organism: Rhizomys pruinosus; assembly: GCA_009823505.1. Classification (NCBI taxonomy): domain Eukaryota; kingdom Metazoa; phylum Chordata; class Mammalia; order Rodentia; family Spalacidae; genus Rhizomys; species Rhizomys pruinosus. Next base: position 3,545,309 of record VZQC01003599.1, read on the forward strand.
CTCAGTTCCCCCTCTTTCCACTCAGTGGGTAGTGAGTCTCTGTTCTGTATTTTGGCTGGGGTGAAGGACAGAAGCCATGGATATTGTAAAATTTGCCTTGCTTCCAGATCCAATGTCTTTTATGTTTATGCTGTTGTCGTATCCTATGATCTCACACTTGATTTCTTAGCTCTCAGGAAGGTGTTCTTGTGTACAGACAGATTAACTTCACTTTACAAGAGGACAAGCACTGGGGTGTGGCCTCCTGCTACCTCACTCTACCTTTCAGAACTGAAACAAAAAAGCATCCAAATAAATTAAAATACTTCCTAAATATACCATAACTATGTTGTATTTTATGTATACACGTTTTGCTTTATTGATTCCAGTGTCACTTTAGACAGTAAGATATTTCTAAAACTCATGATTTGACAAATTTGATGTATCAATGTGATGTCTAATCAGACTTCAGCTTTAGAAGAAAGCTGTTCAAGTTTATTTTCCTCAGTATTATATTGAGAATGGTTTAGTTACCATTTCTTTCTTTTTCTCTCTTGCTCTCTCTCGTTCTTTCTCACTCTCTCTAACATCTATGGACCTATAATGTGTTTTCTGTCTTCTCTTCAAATAGATTATAAACTGAGTAATGAAAGGCACATGTTTTGTTCATTGATACGTTACAAGAACATAGACTATTATTGGCACTTAAGAAATTATTCATGTTATGAATAAATGAAAGGATGAGGTGATCAATTAATCCGGTAATCAGTGATTACAGTTAATAGAACAGCTTAACAGGAGAGATTTTACCCCAGGAAGGTTGTTTCTGGGTTGTAGGGTTATCTTGAAGTTTGAATAGTAGACATATATTTTTTCTAGTGGTGCCTAAAAACATAAACTTGTCAAAATTCTATTCTAGAAATATCTGTAATGATTTTGAAAGTGAGGAAAATATCCATAACACCATACCTCCATCTAGGGACCAGAGGAGATATTAAGATTTACTGTTTTCTTTCTTTTCTGGCACCTGTCCCAGTGCTCAGCATACCCTATAGTCAACCCATTCTACACACCAAATAATTATAACATATAGATTTTCATAATTGGTTTTCAATCAAACAAATAACTTAAAATAATATAAGCAATCTTGTAAAGTTGCATAGCGTTGCAGACAAGTATTAACTTTGAACCCTACACTATTCAGTCAAGATGCTTCTATTTGATGCAAATGAAGCATGTGTAGAAATGGATTTTACATTTCATAGTTTCTTCTGCTATTTTTGTGATACTAAGGATAGGTCATTCTCTATTTGTATTATTTATTATTAATTCTACATCTTAAGATTGATGAATACTATTTGATGATTCTCTTTTCTTCTGGACACTGAGAGTGTTTTTCTATCATTCATTACTGCAGTAACACACTCATTAGTCTATCAGAGTATATTATTGAAGCAACACCCTTCAATGTGGCAGAAAGGTAAGAACATTCTTATAACTTTAATTTTTGCTGCAAATTTATTTCTCAAATGTATAACTGCTTTTTCCCAGGACCACCAATTTAGCACCTAATCCAGATGTTCTTGACAGCTTTTTCATATTTATATTTTCTTCAAACGTTAGTTTTTCAGATGAAAATGTCTCAATATTGTAACTTATATGATTAAACATGAAATTTAATATCTTTAATTGCAGATATCTTTTCATAAATTTCCTGTTTATATCCTTATGCATGGTTTTCAATTCTCAGCTATCTTTGTGCTCAGTGTAATTTATGACTGTATTCTCTATCATACAGATTAATGTAATAGCCTCCTGATTTTGGTTTTCAATTTCACTTATTACAGTATTGATATAAAGATTTATCTGCTCATTATTTCCTTCGTTGTCTTTCCTATGTTCTTTCTTACATTATTTCAACCCTGAAAGACTCTTCCTCAGGAGAGAACCAATTCTGCTTTTCCTTATCTCTGTCATATCTAGTGGTTCAGTAAACATAAAGTCTTTTCTAGTACAAATGTAAACTGTAAACGTTTTGCCATTTTCTAATCGGTTGTGACATCACCAGTCTGTTATAGTTACCCTCTATTGCTGTGATAAAAGCGCTGATCAAAACCAGCTTTGGGAGCAAAAGGTTTATTTGATTTACTGATCATAGTCCATCATTAAGGGAAGCCAGGGTAGGAACTCAGGGCAGGGACCTGGATCACAGATGGTAGAAAGAGGCTGTTAACTGGCTTGTAACTCTGGTGTGTGCTCATCCTACTTTCTTATACAGCTCAGAACCACCTGTTGAGGGGGGCACCACCAACGGTGGGCTGGTCCCTCCTGCTTCACTCAACAATCCAGCAAAAGCCAATCCAATAGAAGCAATTCCCCAGTTGAGGTTCCCTTTTCCCAGGAGTGTCAAATTGAGAACTGAAGTTATCCAACACAACAGTCTTAACTTGGACTTCTGCTCTCCAGTGTATTTTGATAACACCTATGTGTGTGTGTGTGTGTTCCACACAAGATGTCTTCCACTATGGGTTTCGACCTTATTTTGTGAGGCAGAGGCTCTCACTGAATCGACAGCACACTGATTTGCTAGATAGCCAGGCTAGTAGGTTCTAAGATCCTCTTGCATCCATTCGGCCAGCCATTGTTTACAGGAACACGCCCCTATATTTGGCTTTTATGTGGGTGTGGGAACCCAAACTCAGGTCCTATTGCTGGTGTACTTTACCAAATGAGTGAACTGTTCAGCACCTGTTAAAAGACATGTTTCATAGCTAGCATATAAAAATTGTCCAATGTAATGGCATACAGATAAATTCACACAATATGAGTGTCTGACATAGACATGCCCTCAAAGATTTATAGTCTCTTATGTTGGAAAGACTCAAATTCACTCCACAAGCTGTTTTGGAATATGCAATGAATTATTGTCATTCATACTTACACTGTAGTATTAAGTATTTGAAGTCATTATTCTCCCACAAGATTTAATAATGTTCTCTTGTTCAACATTGCAATAGGATATTAATGATTGTCCTTTGGCAACCTATCCCACCCCTTCCATAACCTCTCCCTAGACTCTGATAATCACATTTCTACTTTCTCCTTCTAGGAAATCAGTGGTGTAACTTGCACATGTAAGTCAGAATATTTAGTATTTGTTTCAAGATGCCTGACAATTTTCATTTTCTGTAATGACCTCCAGTTCCTCCAAAGTTTCCATAAATTGCATAATTCCATTCTTCAATGGATGAATAATATATTATACATATCATCATCCATTAATGGGCTGAGGAGCATCTGTCTTGGTTTTATGCCTTGTATATTATGAGTACTGGTTCCATAAACTTAAGAGTACACACTGGGGGGCTGGAGAGATAGCCTAGCGGTTAAGAGCGCCGACCGCTCTTACAGAGGACGCCGGTTCGATCCCCAGCACCCACATGGCGGCCGAGAACCGTCTGAAACTCCAATTCCAGGAGAACTCCAGTTCCCAGGGGAATCCGATACCCTCTTCTGACCTCCGCGGCGTTGCACGACACGGGTGCACAAACTTGCATGCAGACAGTACATTCATACACATACAGAAATAAATAAAATTAATAAAAAAAAATTAAAAAA
>VZQC01003599.1:3549417-3706886 GCA_009823505.1 Rhizomys pruinosus
AATCTCGGGGCTGGAGAGACGGCCTAGCGGTTGGGAGCACCGACCGCTCTTACAGAGGACCCGGGTTCGATCCCCAGCACCCACATGGAGGCTGAGAACCGTCTGAAACTCCAATTCCAGGAGAACTCCAGTTCCAGGGGAATCTGAGACCCTCTTCTGACCTCCGCGGCATTGCACGACATGGGTGCACAAACTTGCATGCAGACAGTACATTCATACACATACAGAAATAAAAAAAATAAATAAAAATAAAAAAGAAATATTAAAAAAAAAAAAAAAAAAAAAAGCAAGTATTCTTAACTGCTGAGTAATCTCTCCAGCCCCATTTGAACAACTGTGGTATTTATTAGTCATTTGAATATGTTTTAGAATTACTTATTAGGGTTAATTATTTTTATGTGTACCACTTGTTTCTGTTGAGTTATTTGAGTGTCTCTTCTATCCTAGATATCTAAATATTGTCAGAAAAAAGTTTGAAATATATTCAATATTCTATAGGTTGTCTCTGCACTGTGATGTTTGTTTCCTTTGTTATAAGTTAAATTTGATACAATCTGGGTTTCCAATGTTTTGTTTTTGTTAGCCTGTATTTTCAAAAGCATATCCAAGCTGGGTGTGGTAGCGCACGCCTTTAATCCTAGCACTTGGGAGGCAGAGGCAGGTGGATCTTTGTGAGTTCAAGGCCAGCCTGGTCTACATAGTGAGTTCCAGGACAGCCAGAGCTTCAGGGATACCCTGTCTCAAAAAGACCAAATAAATAAATAAATAAATAAATAAATAAATAAATAAATAAATAAATAATAAAAAGCATATCCAAAAAAACTCTTTGCCCAACCCTTGTCTACAAGTATTCCCCATGTTGTCTTCTAGTTGTTCCATATTTTTGAATCATACATATAAAGCACTGAGGGTTCTTTAGCTAGTATTTTTATATATTGAAATGTGGATTAAATCCCATTCTTTTGTATCATCATAAACAGGATTCACAGCATTATGTATAAGAGCTAGAGTCCTTTCTCCAATATATGTTTGGGTAACTGTCAAGTTAGTTTGCTATAAATGTGTAGATGTACTTCTAATTCTCTGTTCTGCTCCATTGGCACAGGTGCCTTTTCAGGACACTACAATGCACTTTAGGCTGTTCAGTCTTCATACCTATTTTGACATCAGAGGTTATTTTAATTCCATATGTGTTCATTTTTCCAATTTTGCTTTGACAGTTTGAGCTGTGTTGAAATTCCATATGAATTTTGATGGTTTTACTTCTATTACTATTGCTTATGGTTTTTATAGTAAACTTAATTAACTTCCTAATTAAATTTATTCATAGCCATCTTTTGAAATTATTGTAAATGACACCATATTTGTTTACAAATACTCTCTATAGTATGTAGAATTGCTACCCAATTTTATTTATTTATTTATTTATTTTATTAATTTTATTTATTTCCGTATGTGTATGAATGTACTGTCTGCATGCAAGTTTGTGCACCCATGTCGTGCGATGCCGCGGAGGTCAGAAGAGGGTGTCGAATTCCCCTGGAACTGTAGTTCTCCTGGAATTGGAGTTTCAGACGGCTCTCGGCCACCATGTGGGTGATGGGGATCGAATCAGGGTCCTCTGTAAGAACGGTCGGCGCTTTTAACCATTAGGCCATCTCTCCAGCCCCCACTACCCAATTTTATAAATATATATTTTATACTCAGATTTTACTGAATTTATTTATCAGTTCTAACACTTTCTTCTGTTGAAATCTTTAGGCTTTATATAGGAGATATAGGTTGACTTTCTTTTTAGCCTGAATTTCATTTTTCTATTACTTGCCTAATTGTTTTTCATAAAATTCTCAACACTACTTTGATGGAGTGTAGTAAAAGTGACCATCTTTGTCTTGTTCCATGTTATAGAGGATACTTCAAAATTTTACATTCAGTAATGAAATTATCTCTTAATTTTTCAACGCTGATTTTATTCATTTATTTTTTGGTATTTTTTTGAGTCAGGGTCTCCCTTTAGTCCCAGCTGGCCTGGAGCCGACTCTGTAGAGCAGGCTGGCCTTTGAAATCACAGAGATCCGCCCTGCCTCTGCCTCCCCAGTCCTGGGATTAAAGGTGTGCGCCACCACGCCAGGCAACAACACTGATTTGATTTGATTTTTTTTCCAGTGCTTTTTTTTTTTTTTTTGGTCTATTTTGAGACAGTGGTCTCTCAGTAGCCCCCGCTGTCCTGGAACTACTCTGTAGGCCAGGCTGGCCTTGAAAACTCACAAAGATCCACCTGCTTCTGCCTCCCAAGTGCTAGGATTAAGGCTGCGCCAACCACGGCCAGAGCAGCCGTGCTCTTAACACTGAACCATATCTCTCCTAAATTTGTTTTTAATATATATTTTGTACACGCTTATTAAATCTAGACCCGTTCCCCCACCCTGTCCCCCACTCAACCAGAAGTCATGTATTCTGCAAAACATGCTTTTTCATCTCTTTCTCTGTCTTTCTCAATTTCTCCTTGGGGAAGTTTATTGTTTGAGCAGAAGTTCACTGTTTCAGTCAGTTCTTTGATGCAGCACTTTCTGTTGTTTGTTGTTGTTGTTCTTATTGTTGTTGTGGTTTTTCCCCATATGCATCACTCAACTGCTTGGAACCAACAAGCTCAAAAGGGGCTGTGCACAAGAAAATACTTACAACTAGGTAACTTGGCCACTACCTTCCACAGATGAGGGATACCATTCGACTTTTGTTTTTCTGGGACTGTTGTACTTCACTCAGCATATGTCTTCTTCGCTCCAGCCATTTACCTGCCAAGCTTCTGATGTCCTCTTTCTTTACTGCTGCATTAAACTCCATTGTGTAGATTACCCAATTCTCTCTATCCATTTGTCTTCAGTTGAGGGGCATTTGGTTGGGTGGTTCCAGCTCATTGCTATTGTGAAGATAGCTGAAAATAATCATGGCCATGCATGTATCTCTGTGGTGGGTGAGTCTCGAGGGTACACGCCCAGGAGTAGTACGGCTGGGTCATCGTGGCAATTCATTCCACGCTCTCAAGGGTTTCTCCCCAAACAATGCTTTCCATATTGGTTGTAGTTTACATTGCAAACAGCAGTGGTTATATGAGTTTCCATTCCCACAACCTCTCCAGCACTTGGTATCATTTGTTTTCTTGATCCTAGCCAGTCTTATTGGAGTAAGATGATATCTTAAAGTGGTTTTGATTTGCATTTCCTTAATGATTAGTGATGTTGAACACTTCTTAAGGTGTTTCTCAGCCATCTCTAATTCCTCATTTGTGAAGTCTCTGTTCAGCTCTTTGCTCCATCTATTGAGTGGATCATTTGTTTTCTTTCTTCTTTGTTTTTTGAGTAGTTTATATATTCTGGAAATCAATGCTTTGTCAGATGTTTCTGCAGTGAAGGTTTCCTCCCACTCTGTGGGATTTCTCTTCACTTCCTTGATGTTTCTTTTGATGTACAGAAGCTTTTGTGTTTAATGAGGTCCTGTTTGTCAGAATTGTAGAAAAAAATGGGCTTTCTGGGGCTGCAGGTGTAGTGGGGAAGAGAGGTTCCACCTGGCTGGTTGTAAGACTCCCAGTATTTTAGAAACAATACTGAAAATTTCTGAAGTGCAGGTGCAGCCTTTATGGGATCATTCTGCCTGGCTGGGTACAGGGGTAGCATCTGAACCAAAACACAGGGTAAAGCCAAATTCAGCTTGAACAAAATAGAATCAGCTTGGGTATTTCAGATGTCTACCATGACAATGGATGAATTAGTGTCCCAACCAGACTTTTTCCTCATAAAGGAGGTCTACCAGTATACTCAATTGATAAGTTCTTACCAAGAATACCCAAAACCCTGGATTCATTCCCCAGCATTTGACAAACTGAGAAAGATGATATACTCATGTAATTTTAGCACTGGGCAGGCAGCGGTGGGGATTACAAGTAATTCAATATAAACAAAATCCGTCTTGGTTCTAGACTGATCTAAGACCAAAGAGGCTTTGTTCTTCTCTCTCAGATGTCATACTGGATTTTTCACATTCCACAAAGATCTCATTTCTTCCCTGCTGTTTTTAGCCTAGTCCCTCATTCACTCAATCTGGAATATGACTGGTTCCTTTTTCTGTAGAGAAGAGACATGGTAGGTAATTTTTCAGCTAATTTTCTGACATCGTTGGAGGCACCTTATTTATCCAGACAATTTTATAAATGCATATTTGGTTTTCTGACTTTGTAAGCCTATTTGGTTATTTTGCTCATCAGGTCAGCTCCTTTAAGAATATTTTTAATAAAACCTTGTTATTGCTGTTTTTTAAATAATATTTTATCTAGTTAAGAAATGTCTGATGTGATTTTTTTCAAAATGCTAATTAGTAGCTTCATTGAGTTAATTTTTCCAGAATGCTCCAGAATAGTTTTGCTAAGGTCCAAATAATATCTACTAGGATTTTAATTAGAACTCCAATGACAAACACCAAAAACATCTAATATATTCAGAGTTTTATATATTTCAGTTTCTCTGATCTTATTAATCTTGTTTTGATCACTACTAATGCTTCTGGTTCTGTGTATATCTTGCTGAGTTTCATTTTTGAAACATAAGCATAGCTCAAGCTTTAACACTGGAGAACTCTCACTCTCCAAACCACAGGTGTTAAATGATACCCATAGTAGCACTGGCACCTAGAATTCAATTACATGACAGTTCAGTCTTTGTTTTTCTTTATTTGTTTATTTCTAAGGGATTCTAAAATATAAGAGCACAATTGTTTTCAGATCACATTGGCATTGCTTAGTTTGCCATACAATTAGGTAATTGGCACTAGCATCCACAGATGAGGGATACCATTCCTTGATTGTTTTTCTGGGACTGTGTTACTTCACTCAGCATGATATCTTCTAGCTCCATCCATTTACCTGCAAAGTTCATGATGTCATCTTTCTTTACCACTGCATAGAATTCCATTGTGTAGATGTACCTCATTTTCTCTATCCACTCATCACTTGAGGGGCACTTGGGTTGGTTCCAGCTCCTTGTTATTGTGAAGAGAGCTTCAATAAACATGGCTGTGCATGTATCTCTGTGGTAAGATGAGTCTTGTGGGTACTATGTCTGGGTCAGGGGACAAGTTCATTCCAAGTCATCCAAGGGTTCTCCACACTGTTTTCCATAGTGGCTGTACGAGTTAGATTCCCACCATCAGTGGATGAGTGTTCCCCTTTTCCCACCTCTCCAGCACTTGTTATCATTTGTTTTCTTGATCCTAGCCAGTCTTATTGGAGTAAGATAACATCTTTTTTAAATTTTTATGTATTTTTATGTGTATGAATGTACTGTCTGCATGTAGGTCTGTGCACCCATGTCACGCAATGCCATGGAGGTCAAAAAGGGTGTCAGATTCCCATGGAACTGGAGTTAAAGATGGTTCTCAGCCACCATGTGGGTGCTAGGGATCAAACCCAGGTCCTCTACAAGAGCAGTCATTGCTCTTAACCTCTAGGCCATCTCTCCAGCCCCATTAAGATGATATCTTTAGTGGTTTTAATTTGCATTTCCTTAATTATTAGTGAAGTTGAACACTTTTTAAGATGTTTCTCATCCATCTCTAATTCCTCATTTGTGAAGTCTCTGTTCAACTCTTTGCTCCATCTTTTGAGTGGGTCATTTGTTTTCTTCTTTGTTTTTTTGAGTAGTTTATATATTCTGGACATCAATGCTTTGTCAGATGTATCTGGGGTGAAGGTTTCCTCCCCCTCTGTGGGATTTCTCTTCACTTCTTTGATTGTTTCTTTTGATGTACAGAAACTTTTGAGTTTAATGAGGTCCCATTTGTCAATTGTCAACCTTAATTCTTGCACAGATGCTGTCTGATTTAGAAAGTCTTTTCATATGCCTATGTCTTGTAGTCTGCTGCCAACTTTTTCTTCTATCACCTCCAGAGTTTGTAGTTTCACACGGAGGTCTTTAATCCATCTGGAGTTGACTTTTGTACAGGGTGAGAGGTAGGGTTTTTAATTTCATTCTTCTACAAGTGGTGATCAGTTTTGCCAACACCACTTGCTGAAGATGCTGTCTTTCCTCCATTGTGTCTTCTTGGCTCCCTTGTCAAATATGAGGTGGCTGAAATTGTATGTGCTCAAGTTTGGACCTTCAGTTTTATTCCATTGGTCAACAGGTCTGTTTTTGTGCCAGTACCAAGCTGTTTTATAGTCCTGTAGTATAGTTTGAAGTCTGGTATAGAGATCCCCTCTGTATTGCTCTTTTCACTCAGTGTTTCTTTGGCTATTCAGGGTCTTTTATTTTTCCAAATGAAATTAAGGACTTTTTTCCAACCCTGTGAAGAAACTCTTGGGGATTTTAATTGGGATTGCATTGAATCTGTAAATTAATTTGGGTAGAATGGACATTTTTATTATATTAATTTTCCCAATTTGTGAGCATGGGAGGTTTTTCCATCTTCTGATGTCTTCTTCAATTTCCTTCTTCAGGGTTTTAAAATTTTTGTTGTAGAGATTTTTGGTGTATTTGGTTAGGTTTGTTCCTAGGTATTTTATTGTTTTTGAGGTTATTGTGAGTGGGAAGGTCTCCTTGAATTCTTTCTTCACTTGCTTGTTGTTGGTGTAAAGAAAGGCTACTGATTTTTGCAGGTTAATTTTGTATCCTGCCACTTTACTGAAGCTCTTAATCATTTCTAGGAGTTTTCTCATGGAGTTTTTGGCATCCTTTAAGTAAACAATCATATCATCAGAAAAAAGGGATACCTTGACTTCTTTTCCAATTAGTACTCCTTTAATTTTCCTTTTCTTGCCTTATTGCCCTAGCAAGTGTTTCAAACACCATATCACTATATTGAATAGGAGTGGTGACAGGGGGCAGTCTTGCTGAGTTCCTACCTTTAAAGGGAGTGCTTCTGTAGTTTCCGCATTTAGGATGATATTGGCTATGGGTTTCTTGTATATGATTTTGATTACATTGAGGAATGATCCCTCCAATCCAGTTCCCTCTAGGACTTAAAGCATGAAGGGATGCTGGATTTTTTCAAAGCCTTCTTCCGGGTCAATTGAGAAGATTGTTTGGCTTTTGTCTTTCAGTCCATTTATATGTTTGATGATATTTATTGATTTTCATATGTTGAACCATCCTTGCATCTCTGGTATGAATACAACTTGGTTATGATGGATGATCTTCTTGATGTGGGTCTGTACGTGATTTGCAAGTATCCTGTTTAGAATTTTTGCATCTGTGTTCATTAATGAGATGGGTCTATAGTTCTCTGTTTTGGTTGTATCTTTGCCTTGTTTTGGTAATAGAGTGATGCTGGCTTCATAGAAGGAATTCGGGAGAATTCCCTCTGTATCCTTCTAAACAATTTGATTAATAATGGTTGTAAGTCTTTTTGAAATGTTTTGTAGAATTTTGCCATGAAACCATCTGAGCCTGGGCGTTTTTTACTTGGCAGGTTTCTTATTATATCTTCAATTTCTTCATATATTATGGGTCTGTTTAAGCTGTCAATCTCTTCTTGGTTGAGCTTTGGTGATTCCCAAGATTTCAGATATCCATCCATTTCTTCTAGGTTTTCAAACTTAGTAAAGTATAGGTTTTTGAAGTATTCCCGTATGTTTTTCTGAATCTTTTCATTGTCTGTTGTGGTATTTCCCCTTTCATCATGGATTCTATTGATTTGGAGTTGTTCCTTCTTTCTTTTGGTTAACTGGGCTAATGGTCTGTCTATTTTGTTTATTCTCTCAAAGAACCAATTTTTGGATTCATTGATTATTTTGTATGGTTTTCTTTGCTTCTATTTCATTGATTTCTGCTCTGATTTTTGTTAATCAGAGTCTATTGAATTTAGGGTTCATCTGTTGTCTCTCAAGTGCTTTTAGCTGCAGTGTTAGATCATTCACTTGTGCTCTTTCTGTTTTTCTAATGTAGGCGCCCAGGGCTATAAACTTACCTCTTAGGACTGCTTTTAAAGTAGCCCATAGGTTTGTTGTGTTGTACTATCAATGTCATTCAGTTCCAGGAAGGCTTTTATTTCTTTATCTCTTCCGTGACCCATTCACTATTCAGGAGTGTGTTGTTTAGACTCCAAGCCTTCTTGTAGATAGTAGGGCTTATCCTGGTGTTGATAATGAGCTTTATTGGGTTGTGGTCTGATAGAATGCATGAAATCATTTCAATCTTTTTGTATTTGTGGAGGTTTCTTCTGTGTCCCAGTATGTGGTCGATTTTGGAGAATGTTCTCTGGGGTGCTGAGTAGAAAATGTATTCTTGGGGCTGGAGAGATGGCCTAGTGGTTAAGAGCACCCACCGACTGCTCTTGCAGAGGACCCAGGTTCAATCCCCAGCATCCACATGGTGGCTGAGAACCGTCTGTAACTCCAATTCCAGGAGAATTCCAGTTCCAGGGGAATCCGACACCATCTTCTGACCTCCACAGCATTGCACGACATGGGTGCACAGACCTGCATGCAGATAGTACATTCATACAAATAAATAAATAAATAAATAAATAATTTAAAAATATATTAAATATTAAAAAAATGTATTCTCTGGTTTTAGGGTGGAATATTCAGTAGAAATCTGTGAAGTCCATTTGGGGTATCTTATCATTCAGTTCAAATGCCTCTCTGTTTATTCATTGTCTGGTTGACCTGTCCAAAGGGCTCAGTGGGGTTAATCTGTGCCTTGTGGTCCTGGAGAATTGTGTTTATAAAGTTTGGTGCACCAGAGTTTGGTGCATATATATTCATGATTTTGAAATCTTCATGGTCAATTGTTCCTTTGATAAAAATGTAATGGCGTTCTTTGTCTCTTCTAATTTCTACTTTGAAGTCTATTTTGTCTGATATTAAAGTAGCAACACCTGCTTTCTTTTTGGTACCATTTTCTTGGAATATTTTTTTCCATCCTTTCACTTTAAGGTGGTGCCTATCCTTGAAGTTAAGATGCCTTTCTTGTAGACAACATATCGATGGGTTCTGTTTCCTAATCCAATCTCCCAGTCTATGTCTTTTGGTTGGGGAGTTTAGTCCATTAATATTTAAGGTTATAACTGATAGGTGTGTGTTGCTTCCTTTCGCCTTATTATACATTTGCATTTTTGGTCTAGGTTTCTACTTCTGCAGTTGTGCTTTTATTAATTTCTCTTTCTAGGTGCTTGGGGAGAGTTGCTCCTTTATTCTGTCCTTTGAATTGCTTCAAGTATTTTCTGAAGTGTTGGTTTCCAGACATATATTATTTCATCTTGTTTATGTCATGGAAGATTTTTCCCTCTCCTTCAACTATAATAGACATTTTTGCTGGGCATAGTAACCTGGGTTGGCATCTATAGTCCTTTCTTTAACACTGGGAATGCTTTGCTCCACATTCTTCTTGCTTTCATAGTTTGAACTGAGAAGTCAGTTTTAATTCTGATAGGTTTCCCCTTATAAGTAACTTGTTGTTTTTCTCTTGTGGCTTTCAGAATTTTGTCTTTGTTTTGGGTGTCTAGGTTTTTAACTATGATATGGCGTGGAGAGTTTCTTTTCTGATCTTCTCTGTTTGGAGTTCTATGTGCTTCTTGTATTTGTATTGGTTTGTCCTTTTTTAAGTTTGGGAAATTTTTCATCTATTATTCTGTTGAAGGTCTGATAAATACCATTCTCTTGGGATTCTTCTCCTTCTTCTATTGCTATGATGCAGAGGTTTGATCTTTTCATAGTATCCCACAGTTCCTAGTTATTCCACTTTTGTGTATTTTTAAATTTTTCATAATATTTATTTGAGTTTTTTACTTGTTCTGTGTTATGTTTCAGGTGTGATATTCTTTGTTCTGCTTCCTCCATTCTACTTCTGAGGCTTTTTCCATTCCTTTCCTCTTGATTGGATGAGTGTTTGATTTCCCTTTTCATTTTGTCTTGTGATTTCTTTCGTATTTCCACTTCCTTTTGGAGCTTCTCGATCTCTTCCTGTAGCTCTTTGTTTCGCTGGTTGGTTTCCTTTTCTTTTTCAACATGGGATCTTTTTAGTGTTTCCACTTCCTTCCAGAGTGGAAGTTTGTCATTCTCTCTTTCTATGTCCTTCTTGAGTTTTTTATTCTCTCCTCAGTTCTCTGACTTGTTCTTTATAGTCTTTGACTTCTTTGAATATGTCCACAATTCTTCTGAGATCTGTGTCCTGGGCCATACCCAGGGGGATCTCACCATAGGAATCTCCCACAGGGTTGGTAGAGTTTGAATTATCCTGCATCTTTCCCATGTTTTCCTTCTTCGTGTCCCTGGCATGTGGGTTTCTCTATGCCTGTATTCTCATGTGAATCCCAAATGCCTCTTCACTGTGCTGAAGGCTTGCTTTGCTTGCCTCCTTCAGATTCCTTGGTTTTTTTTTTTTTCCTCCTTGTTTATGGAGTGTTGACTTGTCTAAGTTTTAGGCTTTCGTGAAGTCTAACTCATTCTTCCCTTTCTAAGTCTAACTCATTCTTCCCTTTCTGTTCTGAAGGTTCTCCAAATTATCCACTTGGACACTCCCTTGTCAATTCCAGTTTGGGGGTGGGTATGCCCTGGTACTCTGTGCTTCGGGTGGTCCTGGGAAATCCCAGATCTAAGCTCTGTGCTCTCGACAGTTCAGTCTTATGGTCACTCATATCCAGTTACATTGGCCTTCAGGCTCTTTCCTGCCCACATGCCCTGGTTTATACAAATACATACAGCAGAAGCAGAAATTATTTTAGCTTCTCAGAGATTCAAATGCTTATGGAAATTAGGAGGATATCAATATTTAATAATAATTCATGGGGTCCCAAAGATGGCTTAGAGAGTAAAGGTGCTTGCCACACAAGCCTGGTGACATGAGTTCGATTCCTGTGATCTATATAAGGTTGGAAGAAGAAACACCTCAACAAAGTTGTACTCTGACCGCCACACATAAGTGGCAGGCACATCCACACTCACACATCAAATTAAACATGTATGCACAGAGGTGCAATAACACATAAATAAATTTGAATAGCAGTCCTTGGCAAGGTGGGTAGAATAAGAAATCATCATTCACAAGGTGGTGGTTAAGAGTTAATTGAGTTAGTAATTGCTCTTAAAGCTTGGTGTACAGTTAGAATTTTATATAAGCTAAATATAATTGCACAAATGTGAGTATGTAAAAGAGAATGAGATAAGAAAATATAAGTTCATTTTTAAAATGTTTTTAATTTATTATTTTTTTTTATGTGTATGAGTGTACTGTCTGCATGTAGGTTGGTGCACCTGTGTGGTGCAATGCCGCGGAGGTCAGAAGAGGGCATCGGATTCCGTTGGAACTTGAGTCAAAGATGGTTCTTAGCCACCATGTGGGTGCTGGGAATCAAACCCAGGTCCTCTGCAAGAGCAGTCAACGCTCTTAACCCCTGAGCCATCTCTCCTGCCCCATAAGTTTATTTTAAATTAAAATTATAATGGATAAACTATGCAGGTGTATAATCAGACAGTGATTTTAAACATCTGTGTCTATACCAAAGTAACCTACCATAACAATTAGTACTGTTTAAATACCTATATATCTAATTGCGTGTGCTTCATTAGTAGGATCGAAAGGCTATATATTACACTGTTTAAATACCTATATATCTAATTGCATGTGCTTCATTAGTAGGATCGAAAGGTTATGCCTGGACACGCTGTCAGCCCATGAAAGAAAACAGCCAGAATTGGCTAGAAGACAACAGCTCCAGAGAAAGTAGACTGTTTTGCTTCTCATCCACCTGTGCCCCTTTTCTAAGCCTACAGAACAATCTGCGGAAGAGGGGGTGCGGGAGAATGTAAGGGCTGCAATTGGGATGAATGGTGAAACTACAACAATATAGACTAGACACTCATTTGATCAACTTGATTGAACATACAATCCCCCCCCCCCCCCCACAATCCCCCCCGAAATCCATCACTCCCCCATGAACAATCACCACCCCCCCCCCCCGCTGGATGGGTGGACCCGAGCGTGTGGGTTTTGGGCACAACTGCTTGTAAATAATGGTTTTACTATGAAGGATGCTATGTACGCTTCACTTATTGTTTAAAATGAAAACAACAAAACAACAAAAAAACAGAGAAAGATGCAGAAAAGTTACGGAGAGCATGAATTGCAATCGGGATGGAGGGTGGGGGGGGGAAGGGAAAGGGATATGGCCTGAACTGAATTGGAAAGATGATAAAATGACAAAGCATCAAGTAAAAAAAGGAAAAAAATAAATAAAAATATGTAAAAGTGAAAAAAAAATGTAAATATAATAATAAATATACTTGTCCAATGAAACAACAAAAAAAAAAAAACAACAAAAAGAAAAGATTTTAAACCTCTTTTTTGCAAAAAGCTATGTTAAGAACTCAGCAAAACTTTTATAGAGCAGAGAAGAGAAGGGAGAACTGAGGCATGTGAAACCTTATTTATCACCTCTTATTTGGTTGAATTTTAAGGATTGCAATTAAGGCACAGAGAACCTTTGACTAGCAATAACTTTACAGGTAGAGAAGAAATCAAATGCATAAGATTCTCTCTCAAAGTAGCCACAGTGTTTTCAGATTTTGTCTAGATAAGGAGTGAAATCTTAGAATAGCATTCTCTGAGTATCATGTATGTGTACACTGTAAAGGCCAGAAGACTAAAATTAATTTTATTCGGTGTGATAGCCTATACTTGTAATCCCAGTACTCTAGAGGATGAGGCAAGAAGCAGGTGTTCAATGCCAGTCTGGGCTACGCCATGAGTTCCTTTCTTAACAAGTAATAATAAGTTATGTTGTTTAATATAAATGCAACTATATATAACATTAGACCTATTATAATTAAATATATAATAATATATAATATATTAATTAATTAATTAAAACTTAAGTTTCAGATTTTGCATTTTTGGATTAGGTGTTTGGGTTTGTTTGTTTGTTTCAGACAGAGTCTCCCTGCAGCCCCATCTGTCCTGGAACTCACTATGTAGACCAGCCTGACCTTGATTTCAGAGAGATCCAACTGCCTCTGCCTCCCAAGTAAGAATCAATATCTTAGATGGCTTTTAAATCCTTTCTCTTCCTAGCTTTGCTCATTAACAAATATTAGCAAAACATGTATTCAGAGTGGTTCATTGTAAATAACAGGGGATTCAAAGGCATACCTCAAACAGACCATGATATTTATAAAATAATTTATTCATTTTAAAAAGCTTTGATTAGCTAATTATTTTTCTCTTGTTTGTGTAGGTGACAGGGACCTGATCCAGAAACAGAGGCCTGCCAATTCTGTAATTTTTTTTCATTGTCTCCTGTGACTGCATCTTTAGTGTAATTGAATTTCAACCCTATTTTTGTATGTTACTTGGGCAAGTTTATATTTTGCCAACTTATGATTTTAAAGTAGGCTGCCGGCCTATAAGGGGGCTTCAGGAATAAGGATATTTGCTGCCAAGCCTGAAAATCTGTGTTCAATCCCTGGATCACGTATAATACAGTGAGCAAGAACTGGCTCCCCAAGTTGTCCTCCATGTTTGTGCTGTGACACACCTGCTATCTATCTATCTATCTATCTATCTATCTATCTATCTATCTATCTCTCATCTATCTATCAATCCACCCCTCTATCTATCATCTATCATCTATCTATCTATCTATCTATCTATCTACTTGCCTATCTACCTCCATCTACCTATCGTCTATCCATCTGTCTGTCTATCTACCTACCTACCTATCTACCAATCCATCCCTCCATCTATCTATCATCTATCTATCTATGTATCTATCTATCTATCATCTATCATCTATCTATCTATTTAAAACATTAACCAACAGTAGGTGCTATGGCAAACACATTTAAACTGCCACCCACAAGCTGGGATTCCGTGATTCCTTAGGATATGCTGAACATGGGCTGTAGAGAAGTCCCAAGCCGCAGCACCCCCTCCCCTAGTGTCCTACCTGCTATGGAGCGCCCTCCTGTGTTCTCTCTAGACTATGTCTGACAAGACCCAATGAGGTTGCCACTGCATGCCATTCTGTTAAACAGTGAGAATCCTAAATGCTTTCCTTATTTAATTGGATAAAATCATCTTGCTAATAAAGGTTTCCTTTGGATAGGAAACTATCCAAATCTCAACAAAACATTGCCTGCTCCAAAATGCAAAAAATTAAAAATTAATTTCTATCCATAAAGCATGTTAAAGCATTTCTGCTCTCTAATTTGCATAAAGCTTTAGAAATTAAGAATTTCTAGCTCTCTGTGCTTTCACTCCACTTGAGTCCTTGCAGGGTCTGACAAGCCCTGAGGAACGCGTGGCAGGTGGGAGCAGAAATCCTTACACACCAACCTTATTTCAGGAGCGAGTCTCACCTCCAACTCCTCTCCTCCATTAGAACATATTCAAACATAATTAGTGGAACATTAACATGGAAGAAATTTCATAATTGCCAGTTGTTTTGTAGCTATGGTTACATCAAGGATTTATAGCGAGTAACTCCCGGCTGGGTACGAACAAGCAGTGAGCAGAAACAGCAGTAAGAAATGTTTGTGTGGATGTACAGGTGTGCTGACAGGGATGTTTGCCAAAAAGGAAAAAAAAAAAAAAAAAGAAGAAAGAAAAAAGAAAAGAGAATATTCGGTGACATTTAAGGTCCTAATACTGAAAGTCAACCTTTAATTTGACAGCTTTTAGTGGTAGTTAATTTCATTCATCCAGGCAAGGAGGAGGAAATTTGAGGCACCTTTAAATTATCACGTTTTTCCACACTGCCTCAGGCCTACATGGAATACCTGCGCCATCCCCCCCCCTCTCTCTCTCTTTCTCTCTCTCTCTCTCTCCCACTTTTTTTTTTCAGGTCAGTCGAAGTAAAACTTTCATTCCCTTTCGCAGACAATTAATCTTTGGCTAATTGAAGCAGATATGCTGTGGGTTTGGTTTCAGTGGGGCCTCTAAATCTCATTTAGCAAAGTGAATTCAAGGCACACGCCGCACCTAATGATGTGACAGGTGGACCGCACCGCAAGACAGCAGCCTCGCAAAAGTTGATTCTCATCAGACCCGCAGAGTCCTGCAGTCAGTTTTCTGATGGCTGAGGAACACTAATCGCATCTGTTTGCTGCTGGGTGGTGTTGGGGCGGGGGAGAGAACTTGGAAGGGGGTTGCAAACGGAGGCAAAGAAGAAGTGGCAACCTTTTCTCTATTCTTCCATGAGCTAATATCCTTGACTCCTGCCCAAAAACCCAGCAGGTCTACCTCCCACCAAGTGATCAACCTCCTTTCTGCTGACTCCAACAGGGTGCACCCTTTTTCTAATTAACTAAAATGGCTACGGAAAGCAGAGGAGGCCTTGTGTTGGGTGAACCAATTATTTTGAAGGGTATTAAGTCATCAGATTTACTTTTATCTTGATTGCATTGTGGAAATCGTGCATAATTAATGGTGGGAGCTTATTAGGAAAATGATTAGGCAAATTACACAGGTGTCGGATGCATTTTTTATGATAAATTTGCTAGAACAATCCTGCAATTCCATCTGTTCAGCTCACATCAGAATGTCACTCTGAAGAAATTAATGGTGCAAGAGTTCTATACAAAGTTACCAGTGACTCTGCTTGCAGATTTAGGTTGGCTGTGTAAAAATATAGAAACATATTAAATACATGTGTGATTTCCTAGCAATTTGCTAATAAGCATTTGATGCTACAGTTCAGTAAGACTCTTATTTAATCTTGAAATTTAACGATGGTCAGATGGAAAGAAAGAAGTACGCTTATGTATGTAAATAAAAATAATCATAAGCTGTAGGGGCTGGAGAGATGGCCTAGCGGTTAAGAGCACCGACTGCTCTTGCAGAGGACAGGGGTTTGATCCCCAGCACCCACATAGTGGCTGAGAACGTCTTTAACTCCAGTTCCAGGGGAATCCGACGCCCTCTTCTGACCTCCGCGGCATTGCATGACACGGGTGCACAGACCTGCATGCAGACAGTACGTTCACACACATAAATAAATAAAAAAAAAATTTAAAAAAATAATCATAAGCTGTAATAACTCTTTGCTTTACATGCTGACTGCAGATGAGCAGCCCCGTAGTGTGAATTCTTGTGTTTGTTCCCAAATATCCACTCTTACCTATAGTCGTTATCTGTTTCAGTTTCCTTTCTATTTTAAATGCAATTACCTTAGCAGTCATACCTTATCAGAAGGGAATTGTGTAAATATCATAGCTAATATGCGCATACAAAGGAATCATGTATGACCTAAGGAGCCAAATTATAGGGCTGTAGCTCAGCAGTAGACTATTTGTGTAGCAGGCATATAGATGTGTTTGGTTACCCAGCACTATAAAAAGAAATAAGAAAATGAAACAGAAAGAGGTGGCTTCTTCATAGAGTTCCAGAAAGGAGGGGAGGGGGAAAGTTGACAGGCCTTCCATTCCACCTGGTCACTTAGCAGCTATAAACAGATTATACTTGTTCTTATTTATCTAACTATGAACAAGCAATGTCTTGCGATTGTAGCCTCCAAGCTTCCTGATACTAAAAACAGATGTACGTTTCTAAACTGAAGTCAGCACGGTGATTTTTGCAAAATTGTCAGGCCTACTTTTTGTATGTAATCATAACATGTGAAGTTAATTCTTAAATCACTTTCCATATATGCAACCATAAAAGACATTAGAATGCTTACAACTTAAATTGAGGATGGTGCCAGGCACTCCTCTATCTCATATTATAATGAAAAGAATGGTCATCGTCTTATGGCCTGGGTTTTCTTCAAATTCTAAAATTACCTAAAGTAAACTATGGTGAATTTTGACATTAGGGTAATGGAGTGATGTAATTCACAAAAGCAGTATCTATGATCTACAAAGTGAATGCATGAGGAGATCCAAGCTCATAGACTCACCTTCCATATCTATTACGCATATTTTCCAAGATGAGTTTCTCAACAATTGATACATAACTTGTCTGATTTCCCACCAAAATCTCAAACCCCATAGTTAAAAAATGAACCCAGTATAATATTTCTAAGATAGTTCCTACACATATGTACAGGGTTTTAGTAAATATCATTACAGGTCATCTATTAACCAGGGGCTTGAAATTTGAAAGCAATTATTTTCTTCCAATGTTTCAACTTCAGGATTCAACTGACCAAAAAGGCCTGTCACTTTTATCTCTAGAACAATTACCTATGCTCATGATAGCATCTTGGTTTCGAATTCATTCTTTCCACTCATACTAATTTGATGCTGCACTGGATAGCTTTAGTCTCAACTTGACACACCTTGATTGAAGGAACCTCAGTGACTTGCCCCTGGCCAGGTCTGTGGGGGTATTTTCTTGAGTGTTGAGTGATATGTGAGGGCCCAGCCTATTTTAGGTGGTGCCACTCCTGGGCAGGTTGTTCGGTATTGTATAAGAAAGCAGGCTAAGCATGGGCCAAGGGTGCAAGCCAGTAAGCAGCATTCCTCCAAGGCATGTCAGCTCCTGCCTTCAGGTTCCTGCCCTGAGTTCCTACCTTGGGCTCCCTAATTGATAAACTGTGACCCAGGAGATGTAAGATGAATAAAATAAACCCTTTCCTCCCCAATTTGCTACTGATCAGAATTTTTTGCCACTGAAATTGAAAGGAAACTAGAATAGAGGCTCTTCAAACTCACCTCTTCATTATTCAGCATTTCATATTTCTGAAGTCACTTCCCAAAACTCTCTGGCTCAGTGTTTCCTCATTTCCCACAGAGATCACTCTTGATCTGAGGGTTTGTTATTTTTATAGCCTATATTTTACAATCCCTTAAAACCTTCATCTACTACCTGCTATTTCTTGAAAGCATCATGAAGTTTAATGTTCTTTGTGCTTCTGCTCTCCATGGCATGTTTGTTCCTCATGTTGGGTCATTGGAATATTCTGCACTATTCCATTAGTAGATAATGCTATTTAACTCAGTGCTCCCAACTTTTTACTATGTTGACCACTACCACTTAGGCATGAGTATTGTGAACACATAAAGCCTGTCTCTTTCCCCATGCCATAGCTGCCCAATATATAATTTTTTAGCATTCTGTACAAAATAAATGATTCTGAAATAAATAAATGTATGAAAGAACAAGTGTAGGACATTCTGGCTGTAGAGTAGTACTCCAAACTTTCTCAGCTAGTGGATAAGCTTGCTGAGCTTCATTTAAATAGACAATAGATTAATGAAGATAAGAACATATCTCAGAACACAAAAACCATGATAAATTCTATTTATTTTTTCATGTTTGCATCTTAGACACAGAGCGTATATATGTACATTCCTACATATATCTGCTCTTTCCCTGCAGATAGCTCATAAAAGATTGGTCTCTGAAAGCAGAAGTAGAGTTAGATTCATGTGCACAGAATCTTGCTCTTCAAAGTATCTTTCAGCCTCAGGAAAACTGAAATTTTTCTTTTTGAGAAATGCCTATGGGGGGGGGGGCTGGTCAGATTGCTCAGTGGTTAAGAGCACTGACTGCTCTTGCAGAGGGCACAGGTATGTTTCCTTGCACCCACATGGTGGCTAACAACCATCCATAACTCCAGTTCTAGTGATACAACACCCTCTTCTGACCCCACAGGTATTACACAACATGAGTGCATGTATCTACTTGCAGGCAGCACATTGATAGATGTTTTTTTTAAAAAAAGAACAGAAATGCCTGCTTTAGAACCATCCCCAGATCTACTGAATCAAAATTTACAATATTGCTAGGTGCCACGTTGCTACATAGACTATCTGAGCATGACAGCATTAGCTAATACTCAAGCACACACTCTGGGTACATATGACATCTTAAGTAAAAACAAAATGATAGTAGATGAAATGGATAAATATACTGTAATGTTACATCTGAGCTCTGATAAATAACAAGCCAATAATGAAAACTTCTATCTTAATGGCAGAACCGTTCACTGCACAAGAGGGCAACTTCTCATCTTCCTGTAGATTGTGGATCAACACTGAAAGGACTTCATTTATTTCAGAGTCCCAAGGATTTGGAAAGGATCATGCCATTTATAAAGCACTGTATTCGAGTCTAATTGCCATTATAAAAGCTCTATATTTTAATCATAGATATCCAAAGTAATGAGCACAGAGATAAATATGAAGTCCTAAAACTGTCATCATGTCCATGTCATAAGCATAGCCAATACCTTCAAAAGTTGCCTTGACATCATTTACATGTCATAGCCCTTAACACAAACTATACCTTCTCAATAAAAGTTTAGCCATACAATAAAATATGGGCAATTGAACTGTACAGTAGATAGACTCTGGGGACTAGTCATTTTCCATAATAATCTTGATGCCCTCTAGACATTGTCAGCAGATTTCTGCTTTGGGGCAGTAAAAGGAAATCACCACCGTGCCCTCCCTCCAATGACTTCCTGTATTTCCTATTGCTGAGATAACTGGGATCATGTAGCATGTGTGTTTTTGAATCTGTCTTGTTTTACTTAGGATAAACTTTCAAGGATTATTCAGAAGGTAGAGTTTTCTTTCTTTTCTCTTTGAGAAGATAAGAGTACCACCAGTTGTAACTTGCTCTTTTTATTTTTAATCAACTTTTGTGTTCTGTTTTGTTTTGTTTTATTCTGCTGAAAAGCTCCATGCAGGTTTGGAAGGAGCCATCTTTTGACTTATGAATTTTTGTATCTTTTCCTGGATTAACAGAAGGGGACAATCATTCTTTGAAGTTTTTATATACAACCAGTAACACTAGCTGCTCCTCATTTTATTATAAACTAGGCTTTGTGTTTTGCCCAAATAATGTATGTGTTCTGAGCATATCTATGGTGTACTAGGCTAAGCCAGGATATCTGAAAAGTTGGTTATTGTTCTTAAATCTAAAATGAATCTCTTGTAGAAAGCATATCTCTTATTAATTTTTCAGTGCACTCTGCTGCTCAAGAACTTCAAAGTCATTAATTATTGTGTTTCCATTTGCAGAAGGGGCTACTAAGAAAGGACTCTTGTCATTTTGTCCATTGGTTTCTTTTCTTTAGATTCTCTTCTATAATGAATTATTTGCTCTGATGATGTTGTAATTTTTATTTCTTTTTTCATCTATTATGTATTTTTCTTTATGGTTCACATGAGGTTGCATAAAATTTCTTATAGGTGAATATTTTAAATTGATACAATTCACTATATAAAGTTCATATTTTCCTTTTCTTGATATCCTCTTAAGGCAGAGGCAGGTGGATCTTTGTGAGTTCAAGGCCAGCCTGGTCTACAGAGTGAGTTCCAGGACAGCTGGGGCTACAGGGAGACTCTGTCTCGAAAAGACAAAAAAAAAAAAAAAAAAAAAAAAAAGGAAAGAAATAGAGCCATGCATTTAATGATATGTGTTTCTCATATTGATTTTATTGTTTTATAACTAATTTTATACTTTAGGACACACTACTCACCTTATAGTGTGTTCTAAGTTTCTCTTCAATTGCTGTGGGAAAACACTTTGACCGACACCAACTTGGGGAGGAAAGGGTTTATTCAGCTCACATCTCCTGGGTCATAGTTCATCACTCAGGGAGCCCAAGGTAGGAACTCAGGACAGGAACCTGGAGGCAGGAGCTGAGGCACAGGTCATGGAGGAATGCTGCTTACTGGCTTGGTCCCCTGGCCCATGCCCAGCCTGCTTTCTTATAGCATACACAACAACCTGCCCAGGGGTGGCACCACCTATTGTGGGCTGGGCCCTCCCACACTGCTCAACAATCAAGACAATACTCCACAGACATGGCCACAGGCCAGTTCAATGGAGCCAATTCTCCAATTGAGGGTCCCTCAACCCAGGTGTGTCAAGTTGACACTAGAGCTATGTAGCACATAGTGCTTTTAAGCATGCTTACTAAAAATTGTGCAGAAAGAGGAATCAAAACTCAAATGGAAGATACAAATGAACTCAAAAGTATCTTGAGAAACTAATGACACAGTTTTCTAGTAGAGCAGCTGATTTTGCAATTACCTTGCTTGCTAAGGCACCTGGAATAAGCTCTGTCTCTAAAGAATGTCTTAACTCCTGCTCTCAATACTTTTCTGCAAACATGCCT
Source organism: Rhizomys pruinosus (assembly GCA_009823505.1). Taxonomy (NCBI): domain Eukaryota; kingdom Metazoa; phylum Chordata; class Mammalia; order Rodentia; family Spalacidae; genus Rhizomys; species Rhizomys pruinosus. The sequence goes on from VZQC01003599.1 coordinate 3,570,475, forward strand.
AGCCAGTTAACCACAAAAGGAATTTTCCCCCCCTTGGTGGTATTAGAACACATAAGCATCTGTGATGGTAACCACGTAGACAGTAGCTTTAATCTACCAGTGTTGACACAAATTAAAGAATAATACAGGGAAACCTGTAAAAACTGTAAGTGACCATGAGTCAAACCTGAGCTTCATCTCACTAGCTCATCTAGGTCTGCTGATGTAAATAAACTTTTCCTGATTTCTGCATGTGAGTCTCTTCAGTGCTTTCTCTGTGCCTGACATATCTAATGTCCCAGGTTCCTGTAATTGTTTATTTCACTTTTAAATTTTTTATGGATTAAAACACTTGCTATTGCTATTATTAATACCTTTGACTTTTTACTTTCACAATAAGGTGAAGATAATATAGACAGCAGAATTATGTCATTGAAATACTCTATTTATCCAGATATTTACCTCCACTAGTGATTTTTATAATTTCAGGTGCTTTTTTCTTGCTGCTTAGACTTCAATTACTTTAAATTAAACAATTCCTTTTGAGATGTCTGGTTAAATAGCTGTATTGATTAGAAAAGCCCTCCATTTTAGTTTTCCTGTTAAGATCCATTATGTTTGTATTTTGAAAGGAAAGATTTCATTTTTCTTCTTCCATAGTATTCATGGTTAAGTGTCATTATTTCAGCTCTTTGAATATGGCATTCATTCCATTCCCTCCTGCCCTGCAATGGTGTAAATAACAAATTCACTTAGATAGGATTTTCTGACATATAATGAGTCTCTTTTTATTGCTGATCCCAAAGTTCTTTCTTTGGCTTTTAGTTTAATCATTTGATTATAATGTTTTTGATGTATGACCTTGAATGTCTATGTCTATTTCCACTCTTAGTTACTTTCATCCTTTATTTTCTGCACTTGCTTGTCTTCCCTCTGAAGCTCCTATAAGATTATAGTTTCCCAGATGAATGACAAATTACATAGGCTTTTTCCACCATTTATTATAGTTTTTTTCTTGTTTGTGTTTCTTTGAGTACTTGGGACCAAACTCTACCACTGAGCTAACTCTCTAACTCTTTGTCCTTTTCTTAATGAATATTTATAATGGACCTATCTTCAAAAGTGCTGGTATTTCCTTTGAATTGATTAAATATGCTGCAGGAGCATCTATGGAATTATTCAGTTGAATCATTGTGCATTTTAGCTCCTGGACTTCTGTTTGGTTCATTTTCATGATTTCTATTTTGTTGTCTGTGTCTTCTCTTTTTATTAGTGCACATAATTTTGTAATTCTGATCAGTTATTAATGTTTTCTTCCAGTTCTGGAAACTTAAACACTTATTTTGAATTCTTAGTCAGACACTAAATAGCTTTCCATGTGTTGTATTCTAAGAATAATCCTCTCACCACTGTGATTTGAAGCTTGGGGAAAGGTTGTATTAGTTAACTGAACATAATGTTTTAATGTTTTTTTTTTAATTTTTTTTATTAATTTTTTTTTATTTATTTCTGTATGTGTTTGAATGTACTGTCTGCATGCAAGTCTGTGCACCCGTGTCGTGCAATGCCACGGAGGTCAGAAGAGGGTCTCGGATTCCCCTGGAACTGGAGTTCTCCTGGAATTGGAGTCTCAGACGGTTCTCGGCCGCCATGTGGGTGCTGGGGATCGAACCCGGGTCCTCTGCAAGAGCGGTCGGCGCTCTTAACCGCTAGGCCATCTCTCCAGCCCATGTTTTAATAGTTTTAACTGACTTCTTGTATTTGTACAATATCTGGGAGTTATAAACCCTACTTTGACCTCGAGCATCACAAAGGCATTTCCAGTTTGTCCATTTTCATGATTTCTATCTCGTCCATATTCCCTTTTTATTAAAATGTCATTTTTCTAATGTCAATTGGGTATTAAATTGTTTTCTTCTTGCTAGTCATTTAACCTTTGTTTTGGTCACAGATTATTAAGTTTAATTTGTTAAATATAAAGATAATAGGGAGCTGGCGGGGCGTGGTGGCACACGCCTTTAATCCTAGCACTCGGGAGGCAGAGGCAGGCGAATCTTTGTGAGTTCAAGGCCAGCCTGGTCTACAAAGTGAGTTCCAGGACAGCCTGAGGCTCCAGGGAGACCTTGTCTCAAAAAAGACAAAAAAAAAAAAAAAAGATAATAGGGAGCTGATAAGATGGCTTAGTCAGTAAAATACTTTGCTACACAACTATAAGATTATCGGTTCAATCCCCAGCACTCTTGTGTTAAAAAAAATAGAAAAGATACAAGCTGGACCTGTTGGCACCCACTTTTTATTGAAGCACTGTGGAGACGGAGAAAGGAGTGAAATGTTCAGGAAATCCAGTTCAGCCAAATGGGAATTTTTACATCCACAGAGTGTGTCTGGATCAAAAAATAAGGTGGAAAATGATTGAAAGAAAATACTGGCATCAAGTTCTGTCCTCCACATGTTCACATGTACTTCTACATACAAATACCCACACACATGTATACCTTCACAAAAATACATATACACATACAAATTGACATTATATCTGTGTGAATATGTTACATCCCACAGTGTTTACTGAAGGTATAAACAAACAAATAGTAACTGTTTAAGTATGCTTTTTCTGTGTCCTGTTACATTCTATCACTTAGCACACATTCTTTTATTTCTAAGTAATCTCTTTCCTTCCCAAATTGCTACTAAAACTAATTCTTTTTTACATTTTATTTATCTATTTATTTTATAATTTTTTATTAATTTTATTTATTTTTGTATGCATATGAATATACTGTCTGCATGTAGGTTTGTGCACCCGTGTCGTGCAATGCCGCGGAGGTCAGAAGAGGGTCTCGGATTCCCCTGGAACTGGAGTTCTCCTGGAATTGGAGTTACAGAAGGTTCTCAGCCACCATGTGGGTGCTGGGGATCGAACCTGGGTCCTCTGCAAGAGCAATTGGTGCTCTTAACCGCTAGGCTATCTCTCCAGCCCTAAAACTAATTCTTTCTAATATTGCTTAGGAATCCCTAAACCAGACTGCATTGAGTTTTAATTCCTCAGCTGCAAAATTCCATTGTGAGAATATCTCCCAATATTTTGATCTGGATGAATCCCAATATCATGGCTGAGGGCCAAGCCCACTCACTGATCAAGAAATGGGAGATTTGAAAAGCCTGTAAAAATGGTGATGTCAGAAGCAACTCAACAAGGCATCCAGGGCAAACAATTGTATTGTCCCCTCCAAACAGGTAGAATAGGAAGCCTGGGTTTAAATTTAGAATTGACAGTCATTTAATCATGTTAAGTAATTAAGCAGGAAGAGATTAAGATAATCTCTAAATTCAATGGCTAAGCAAAAAGTTTATTCTTTATATGTAAGAATTAGAGCATTGGACACGAAACATTGCCAGAAGAGTTCAATAGATACTTCTATTTGATCAAACATATCCATTGCTAACAAATTTTATTTCAGGCTTCCAGGACTGAGTTCTGTACTTTATTTTTTTTTAATGAAATGGGAGCACTGGCAGGATCTTCCAGAATGTAAAATATTCTTGTTATATTAGATTCAGTTCTTAGAGGTTGAACTGCACACTAGATAATATGCATTTGAAGAATAAATAAACACAATAGAATCAGGCAATGAAGCCAGTGAGGATGCTTGCTGCCAAACCTAATGACTTTAGTTCAATTCCCAGGGACCCACCTGGTAGAGAAGAGAATTGGCTCCTAGAAATTATCCTGTGACCTACATATATGTGCTGTGGTATGTGAATGCATGCATACACATGCACACACACATACACACACACAAATAAATTAATTAATAAATATTTTTGAAATAAATAATTTCAACTGATATTAGAGAACCAACCCTATAAAACAAAATAACTTTAACAATTTCCTTTGTTTTGTATATATGAAAAATGACGAAAAAGACTTTTTTATTTTGTATGTGTATGAATGTACTCTCTGCATGTAGGTTTGTGCACCCATGTTGTGCAATACTGTAGAGGTCAGAAGAGGGTGTCAGATTCCCGTGGAACTGGAGTTAAAGATGGTTCTCAGCTGCCACGTGGGTGCTGGGGATCGAACCAGGGTCCTCTGCAAGAGCAGTCGGCACTCTCAACTGGTAGGCCATCTCTCCAGCCACCAAAAAGACATTTTTTTTTTGTCAGGCATACAGATTAACTATTAAGGACACCTATTTTTATTTTATTCATTGTTATTGTCTGTGTCTGATGAGGGGCATTATGTGCCCCCACTGCATTTTGGAAGTCAGAGTGTTAAAAATATGGTCAGTTCACAAGGAAAGAGAGCACTATCACTTCTCAAGAAGGCAAACCTTTACCTCTGACCCAAAGCATGCACTACTCACTAAAGAGAGTAGGAGAAGCAAGAACACAGAATAAGGGGTAGGACAAGATTTTGTCCTAACTCCTAATGCAGGAGCACTTTGTCTTTCCCCATTGGCTGGATTCCAACCTCACAGTCTTTCCCTGTTGGCTAAGAATCTGAACAAAAGAAGACATGGGGAATGAAGGGTTAGCCAAAGAGGGGAAAGGCTCAGCCTTCATCTTACTCCCAGGCCATCAATTCCTGGAATGTGCCAGGAATCTTTTCCTTCTTACCCATCACCAAAAGTTTTATAGTGTGGGTGGTAGGGGTGATCAGATTATAATTTCTTGTCATAAATCAACAGTTTCTGTAGGGTGGGGAGGGGTCCATTAAAGAATTATAATTCATCATAATTCAAAAGATTTTCTAGGATAGGGAAGGGGCGATTAGAACATTAGAATTCCTTGTAAATGTTTTATAGTGTTTGGGAGAGAAGACTAATATTTGATGTTTCTTACAAAAGAACAAACTTTGTAGTCAGTGCTAGCCTTTCACCTTAAAAATACTTTCTTATATTATTTTATTTTATGTGTACAAGTGTTTTGCCTGCAAGTATGTAAGTGTCTTGTGAAAATCCTGGGGTATTCAGAAGAGGGGCTCAGATTCCCCTGGAAGTGAAGGTGTGGACTGTTGTTTGCAGCTATGTGGGTGCTGGGATTCAAACCTAGATCCTCTGCAAGAGAAACCTCGGCTGTTAATGCCTCAGCCACGCCTCCAGGCCTGTTTTCACGTTTACATGGGTCCCAGGGTTAGAAATCAAGCTGCCACACTTGCCTGCCAAGCACCTTTACTCACCGAGCCATTTTTTTTTCTGTCCCATGGCTTATGTTATTGATTTATTTAAAATAAATGTGCTCCTCATAATTTCATGCATGCGTATATGAGATTATTGTACCTGACACTATTCCTTAGCTTTTTCCTTCCACTGTCAGAAGCCCTTGTTCTTACCCACAAATCTCTTTCCATGTTTTGTTATTTTTTTGCCACAGTGAGCCTAACCAAAACCATTTTCATGACAATGGGCTTGGATCTATCCACAGGAGCCTGGTAGGCTCACCTATAGGGAGACCATTGAAGATAATGGCTCATCCTGTCCAGGAGTCTGTAAGTAGCCAACATTTCAGCAGTAAGGAGTAGGGCCCCATGAGCTCCTTCTCAGCCCATGTCTTAATGCTGATAGGGTCAGTTTTATGCAGACACTGTGTCAGTGACCACAGCTTCCTTGAGGGCATGATGGCCTTGGGCATGTTGTGCCTAGAAGATGGCATTTCAGAGTCTTGCTCTCAATTTTCTGCTCCAGCTCCCTCTACCACAAGGTTACCCTAGCCTTCAAACAGGTGCTGTAAATGTCTTATTCAATTTTAAGTATACTTCTTTTAGTTATAATCTCACATAATCAATCTGTTTTTTAAATTCGGTTATTCAGTGTTCATGTGACTTTGGAAAGCATCCTTAATTTAAGGACACTTCCAATCTATAAAACGATGACCTTCATCACATGAACTTTCTATGATTATATTAAGATTAAATAAGATATGTCACCCAGAATCCAACCTAACACTATCACCACCAAAACAGGGATTCACCAGTAACTTGAAAATAGGAGGGGCTGGAGAGATGGCCTAGTGGTTAAGAGCACCGACTGCTCTTGCAGAGGACCCGGGTTCGATCCCCAGCACCCACATGGTGGCTGAGAACCATCTGTAACTCCAATTCCAGGAGAACTCCTGTTCCAGGGGAATCCGACACCCTCTTCTGACCTCCTCGGCATTGCACGACACAGGTACACAGACCTACACGCAGACAGTACATTCATACACATACAAAAAATATAAATAAAATTAAAAAAAAGAAAATAGGAAACTATTGAGGATACTCACCCATACATTATTATTTTAATTGTGTCTTTTTCTTTGCTACCCACATGTTGATTCCATTGAAAATGGAGTTTTCGCCTTTATCTCCAAATTATCTATCCTCTTTGCATTTCTGTTTCAGTCTTTATGTCAACTGATAGAAATGAGGAGTACACCCTGAGTTCTAAAAAGCCCAGATTAATTACTGTGGGATTATTTCAGCATTTGTCACCTGTGTGACATGTGACATGAAGAGCCAAGGCTGACTAACTTCATCACCTCTTACTCAAGTGGACAGACTTGGAAACAAAGATAAGATAATAATGATGAAAAAGTGAATTTAAGAAGGAGGAAAAGAAAAGGTAATCATTTTAAAACATTCTGCTAATACATTTCTACTACTTCCAACTGGTGTATGTTCCAAACAGAAAGACCCCCAAGGAGTTTAGATTAATCCATCATTTACCTTGCCCACAAGGTGAATCTGTAAATGACTTCATTGATCCACAGCTGTATTCAGTATCTTACACAACAGTGGATCAGGCAGAAATAAGATTGTGTGTGCAAAGGAGCATTAATAGAAAAGACTGAGCTAGAATTAGCTTCTCCCTTTCTCTTCTAGTATATCCTGACAGCTTCCACCTGTTAGTTTTAAACTGAAAGGAAATTTCTTCTTACATGCAAATTATGATAAGACTGAGAGGATCTATTCCATTTTCCCATTGGTTAAATAAAAGGATTCCTCCAGGCTTAAAGTATCAGACCATTTTCTAGATACCTATCTGATATATATATATATATATATATATATATATATATATATATGTGTGTGTGTATATATATGTATATGTATATAATGGAATATTCCGCTCTTAGAAAAGGAACTTATGAAATTTATGAGTAAGTGGGTGAAACTGAAAACAATCATCCTGAGGAGGTAACCTAGACTAAGAAAGAAAAATATTGCATTTTTGTCTGCTAACTACATGCTACCTTTAAAATCCTGTATATACATGTTTCAATTTGAAAATTCAGAGAAGTCAAGAAATTAATAAATGGCCATGAAGGAAGGGAGGAGATTTCACAGGAGGGGTGATAGCATGCAGTGATATAAAGGGAGAGAGAGAATNAAAAAAAAAAAAAAAAAAAAAAAAAAATAGAAAACCCTCACATTTATTTAGTGGTTACTTGTAAAGGGCCTTAAAATCAGTCTCTGAAATATAAGATACTCTGTTTCTAAAAAAAAAAAAAAAGAGAGAGAGAGAAAATTCAACTCAGGCACAATTGAAAAGAGCTGATGTCCTTTCTCAGGAAACTCTAGGAAGATCCAGGGAGTCCCACTCCAAGCAATTCAGACTTTCCAGTGCCAATTTACTCATCCAAGACTTAGAAATAGCAACAGCAGTCACCCTAGGCAGAAAAAGGGAGTCTGACATAAGGAGGTCTGACTTCATATATTTGCTTCCAGTTTGTGAAAACACTGTCACCTGACCTACATGAGTGTTCAACTTCCAGAACAATCTTCCTGATGTACATTTACAAAGATCCCCCACCCAAAGCATTACTGGAATAGCCCAATGTCCACATGTTTCAAAATGAACTCAGTTTTGTTTCTGACATGACAGCAATTGAGAATGAGGCTTGTGGAGAAATTTACTTAATTTCCCTTATTATGTATTCAGTCCAAATGTTTATTGAAAAACTGTCTGGTTTTCCAATAAGCAGTCCAGACAGGTATGGGTAAGATTTCTAGTCTGTCACACAGGTGAATGTGTCCTCTCTCTGAAAACAGGTTTCCCCTTTATATCTTAATCAATGCACTTTTTGAGTTACTGGCCCTACTTATGAAAGAATCGGTGCATGACTCAAATATTGACAAGGCCTGTACTGCTCTTTCCACCAGATGTGATTTGGGCTGCCCAGGGGAAATTTCATCTGTATGGCCACTCGTGGGGAACTTTCACTGCTATTACAGCTCTTCTTTTTATTAGTTAGTGAAGATTACATTTCTCTCCTGAATTACTTTACTTACAATGCTTTGCTTTGAGAAATGAGGGTATGTGTAAAATGACAGGAAAACATGTATTTATTATTTCAGCATCTTTTACAGATAGAGTATTTGGCGGAAAGTTATTTCAGGAGTGAAGGGAGGAGACTGTGAAGGTGACCATAATCATGCCCTGGATGTGAGGTGAGTGGCTTTCTGTAGCCCTGTACCACCTAAAGCTCGCTAGGCATGTGCACCTTGTTCGAGAGGCTTCAAAGAAACGAAAACAAAAGTCTGGGTAGTTGAAAATGAAACTAAAGACTCATGTGAGGTGTGATAAAAGAGGTTAAAGGATGAGCCAAAAGAAGAGAGGCTTGGAGACATTCATGATGAAGAACTGAGAAACATGTCAGAGAAACAATGGCACTTTCCAACACATTAAACAGAGAACTTCAACAATATAATTTGTCTCAAAATAGAAGAAATAGCTGATGTGTGGTAAGTCACTGAATAAATTAGTACCCTTTCCAGGCAAATAAATGATGGAATAAAATACATTTTGCCTTGAAAATGAGATAAAAATTGATGTAGAAATACTTTTTTACTCTTTTATTCTTTTACTGTGCCAGAAAAATTGAAGAATTCAATCCATCCAATAAGCGTAAAAGTCAGACCTGTTTTCAAAGCATGTGACAAAAACAAGCATAAAATAGAAAAAAATATCAGAGGCTGGTGATCTCTCTGAGATCCAGGCTAGCCTGGAAACAAAGGCAAACAGGTAAATAAAATAAAATAAATATCTAATTATTCAAATGATATCAAATAATATTCTTCCACTGTCTCTTGGCATGTTTTTCAAGTGCATGGATTTAGGAAATTCTGAAGTTTCTATAACAGAATTAGGTATGATAATTTATGATACAGGCCTCAGAAGAAACATTCAAGGCTGTAGATTAGGGAGTCAGAGATGCTGGAGAACATCAAGGTCTAAACCAAGCATTGTGATTTTCCAAGGTTTTTCATTATTTTTTCAAAATGTGATGGTACTTTTAAAATTGTTCTGAACAGATGCTTACCAAAACACATAAAATAAATGATAAATAATTAATGAAATTATAAAGCAAAATCATGACTTAAAATTCCAATTTACAAACAGACCCTTAAGAACAATATCAACATCTTAAATGGCACATTATTTCCTTGTTCCCAGGGAAAGGGCAAGGTTTTCTTTTCTATAATACTTTTATTGATGTGTTGTGTATTTTTTTTTACATTTTTATTATTTTTTTATGTGTATGAATGTACTGTCTGCATGTAGGTTTGTGCATCTGTGTCGTGCAATGCCTTGGAGGCATCGGATTCCCCTGGAACTGGAGTTACAGACGGTTCTCAGTCGCCATGTGGGTACTGGGGATTGAACCTGGGTCCTCTGCAAGAGCAGTCAGCACTCCCAACCGCTAGGCCATCTCTCCAGCCCCTGATGTGTTGTGTATTTCAAACATCATTTTTCAGTTCAATTTGGACATATTCCCATTTCCCTTCCCCCCCACCCCACCCCAGATCATGCATTCTGCCATACATGACCTGCATCTTTCTCTCAGTCTTTTTTAAAGTTTTTTTTCTGCAAAGGCTTATTGTTTGGGGCAGAATTTAACTATATCAGTCTGTTCTTTGACCCAGTCTTTATGTTGTTGTGGTTCCCTCCCAACTGTATTTCTCCAAAATATGCCTATATAAATGTCATATATGTACCAGAATCATGTCCTCCAGGAATAAACTGTATGTTAACTCCGATACATGTTTAGCAGTTCACATAGGGCAAAGTTTTCATTCATGCTTCAGACACCTGTCTGCTCTTGCTCCATTTGGAGTTCATTCATTCATATGTACTGAATGGGTAACTAGTATATGTCAGATCTTCTTCCATGAGTATGGGATTCACTGTTAATCTAAACAGGCTGAGTCCCTGCTCTCCTATAGCTCTCATACCTAGCCTGAGAATTGTTGAACACTGATTTTGCCGGGGAGAGGGAGAGTAGACCTGCCTTAAGAGCTCTAGATAGGCTGAATAGATTCCTGTACTGAACTTGCACCAAAGGACACCAGGGTAAAATGTTGACCAGATGGGACTTAACATGTATGGCAGTATCCATGAGGCCCAGTGGGGACAGTGGAGGAATGGATGCAGAGGAAGTCTAAATTTGAATAAGAACTGTTGTATGAAATATACAAAAATCTCGATAAAAATATTAAAAATAAATGAGAAAAATACCTAACAAAATGTTAAAAGTTAATGTGTAAATGATTACAATTAAAATGCAAAGAATGTTATAAAAGATGGTCAGGACCAGCCTATTGAAAGAACTGGCGTATAAGACTTGAAAGTTGAAATGTGTACTTTGAAATATGAGTATCAATGATAGGAAAGAATATTTAAGGTTGAAATCCAAAAGGGAGTCTGAACATGACCCTGGAAGGGCCAGGCTTCAGCCTAAGATTTTAAATGCAAGATGATGAAATGATTTTACACAGGGACAAAGCATGATCTGACTCTTTGCGGTAGTTTGAACAAGAATTTCCCCCATAGGCTCCAAGTATTTGGACATTTTTCCCCCAGCTGTTTTGGGAGGTTTGGGGAATATGGCCTTGTTGGAGGAAGTGCTTCAGTGGGAGTAGGTTTGACAGTTCTTAAGCTTTGTCAGATTTTGAGTCTTTCTCTTCTTCCTGTGTCTGCTTGAAGATGTGAGCCTCTGCTTTCTGCCCCTGCTCCAGCCATCTCTAGCCACCATGCCTCCCTGCTAAGACAGACTCTAATTTTTCTGGAACTCTAAGTTCAAATATATACTCTTCCTTCTATAAGATCCCTTGGTCACAGTGTTTTATCACAGCAACAGAAAATTAACTAAGACAGAAGTTTTTCGAAAGATGTAAAACACGAATGAACAGAGAAATTTTGAGGAAGAACAGAAACAAGGAAACAAGATGGGGAAAATTAATGGATTTTAGATGTACTATTAGCTGAAATTGACAGTGTCTGCTGATAAATTTAAGAGCTGAAGTTTAGGCTGTGGCTATGAAATTGGTTTTGGAAATCAGGTGACAAGAGATCTTGAAACAGAATAAATTACATCTTCCTAGCAGTAAATCAGCGTGTTTCACATTCATTTGCTGTAAGATTTTACAGATTTTTTTTGTAATAGGTATTATTATTCTGATTTTATTGATGATCATACAGGATCACAAAATTTAGGTAACCTGCACAGAGACAGACTGGAGGAGCAACATTTCTATTCTAATCCTGGTCCTGACACAACCAGGAACGACTTCCAACACCCAGCCCTGTCTTCCCCGTGTATTACACATATGTAGCTTTATCTCATGCTTAACTAGAGCTTTGTGCAAAGGAACTATCCTAAAAAGTGCTTGTGCAGGGGCTGGAGAGATGTCATAGCGGGTGAGAGCACTGACTGCTCTTGCAGAGGACAAGGGGTTCGATCCCCAGCACCCACATGGCGGCTGAGAACCCTCTTTAACTCCAGTTCCAGGGGAATCCGGAACCCTCTTCTGACCTCCGCGGCATTGCATGACACAGGTACACAGACCTGCATGCAGACAATACATTCATACACATACAAAATAAATATTTTTTTTAAATGCTTGTGATGCCAAGCTTGCAAAAGAGTCACGGAAAGACTGGGATTTGGCCTCTCTAGTCAAACTGTGGCCTTTCTGTTTAGACATCAAGGTCTCCATGGTGTGCACACTACTCTCCAGGACTGAGCCTGCACCATCAGCATTTAAAATTACCACCAGACAACAATAACTTAGGTCACTGTTGTTATCATTAAGAATTTATATAGCACTGTATATTTAGAAAGAGGTCAATGAAATGCAGGCAGATTGGAGAGTTGCTTAAATGCACAAATCTCCCCTGCTTCTTCAGTAGCTCTTTAGCTTCATAGTGCAGTTTTTTTTTATTTTATTCATTTTTGTTTTTCTTAATTTTTTTAATTTTATTTTTTTATTTATTTCTGTATGTGTGAATGTACTGTCTGCATGTAGGTTTGTGCACCCGTGTCCTGCAATGCCGCGGAGGTCAGAAGAGGGTGTCGGATTCCCCTGGAACTGGAGTTCTCCTGGAATTGGAGTTTCAGATGGTTCTCAGCCGCCATGTGGGTGCTGGGGATCGAACCCGGGTCCTCTGCAAGAGCAGTCGGTGCTCTTAACCGCTAGGCTATCTCTCCAGCCCCTATATTACAGTTTTATGACAGACTTTAGTGTTCATAACAGTGGAGCATTTAGAACATGGAGAACCTTTACCCATTCACAATCACAAAACACCACTTTTTAAAAATCTGACAGTTTTAGTAATAAGTATTTCATGACATTGATAAATTGGAACAAACCAGACTCATTCCTTGGTTCCAGGATATTTAGGCCCCAAATGCTCAGATGCATGGAGAGATTACTTCTTATCAAAACAATATCATTTGATACTTGTAATATTTGTTTATTTGGTTGGTGATGAGTATTGACCCAAGGGCCTCACACATGTTGAACAAGAAAAATACCAGAGTCCTGTTCCTAGCCTGCAGCTTTAGCATTGATGAAGAACCTATGCATTATTTCCTTTGATAATTATAATAATTTAATTATAATAATTGGCAATTTAATGAAGGAAGTGGTAGTCTCAGAATTTTTATGGCTTTTCTGGGATTACATTTGGGAATTCGCAAATTGGATGCTTCAATTTTCCTCACACTCTATATGGTATTTGCTATTAAGCTATAATTGCTCAGCTAGGACATTCATGGGGATTCTGGAATACACATCTTGGTAAAGGAGACTGAGGACTACTGATGTCATAACAACATAGGGTACATGGCATAACTCCACTTGCGCAGGGTACGCAGCCCTTTTTCCATAAGATCTTCATTATGGGTATTATAGCATGAAACTTGAAATCAAGCATGTATTTTAACTAGTGTCTGTCAATCTGTTATTATGCCTGATAAAACAAAAAAGGGTGTTTTCTTTATGTTAGAAAATCAGGGAAGCAAATAATAAATTGTATATAGCTATAACAAAAAAAAAAAAAGAAAATCAGGGAAGCAACAGTAAAGAATAAAAATATACTTGCAATAAACATGTTCTGACCCTTGTGCTATACAAATAGTGCTAGTACAAAAGTCAGAGTAGACGCTCATCTACCATACAAATAGCAAATAGTGCTAGTACACAGGTCAGGGGAGATGTTCATCTGTCATACAAATAGTGCTAGTACACAGGTCAGGGGAGATGTTCATCTATCATACAAATAGTGCTAGTACACAGGTCAGGGGAGATGTTAATCTGTCATACAAATAGTGCTAGTACACAGGTCAGGGGAGATGTTCATCTCTCATACAAGTAGTGCTAATACACAGGTCAGGGGAGATACTCACTTACCATACAAATAGTGCTAGTACACAGGTCAGGGGAAATGTTCATCTATCATACAAATAGTGGTAATACACAGGTCAGGGTAGATGCTCATCTATCAGACAAATAATGCTGGTACACAGGTCAGGGTAGATGCTCATCTACCAAACAAATAGTGCTAGTACACAGGTCAGGGGAGATGTTCATCTGTCATACAAATAGTGCTAGTACACAGGTCAGGGGAGATGTTCATCTACCATAAAAATAGTGCTAGTACACAGGTCAGGGTAGATGTTCATCTACCATACAAATAGTGCTGGTACACAGGTCAGGGGAGATGTTCATCTATCATACAAATAGTGCTGGTACACAGGTCAGGGTAGATGCTCCTCTACCATACAAATAGTGCTAGTACACAGGTCAGGGGAGATGTTCATCTGTCATACAAATAGTGCTAGTACACAGGTCAGGGTAGATGCTCATCTATCATACAAATAGTGCTAGTACACAGGTCAGGGAGATGTTCATCTGTCATACAAGTAGTGCTGGTACACAGGTCAGGGTAGATATTCATCTACCATACAAATAGTGCTGGTACACAGGTCAGGGGAGATGTTCATCTGTCATACAAATAGTGCTGGTACACAGGTCAGGGTAGATGTTCCTCTACCATACAAATAGTGCTAGTACACAGGTCAGGGGAGATGTTCATCTACAATACAAATAGTGCTAGTACACAGGTCAGGGTAGATGTTCATCTACCATACAAATAGTGCTGGTACACAGGTCAGGGGAGATGTTCATCTGTCAAACAAATAGTGCTGGTACACAGGTCAGGGGAGATGTTCATCTACCATACAAATAGTGCTAGTACACAGCTCAGGGTAGATGCTCATCTACCATACAAATAGTGCTAGTACACAAGTCAGGAGTAGAGTGTTTATCTAGGGACACATGTCAAGGATAGATGTTCATCTAGGGACACAGGTCAGGGGTAGAAGGTCATTTACTATACATAAAGCCTGGGGCTTGATGCCTCATACCATAAACATAAGTAGTTCTGTAAAATTCTTCAATTATTCATATGAGAGGGCAGAAATTTCCAACATTTGAGTAACTATGCATTATGAAATATTTCCTCATGTGCCTAAAAATAGTTATTTTAATTGGCTGTTGTGCTGGATAGCTTTGGTTATCAACTTGACACACCTAGGTTGAGAAAGTCTCAGTTGGGGAACGGCTTCCTTTGGACTGGCCTGTGACCATGTCTGTAGGGTATTTTCTTGATTGCTTGGTGATGTGGGAGGGGGCAGCCCACTGTTTGTGATGCTGTCCCTGGACTCGTGGTCCTGTACTGTATAAGAGGGCAGGCTAAATGTGGGCAAAGCAGCAAACCGTTAAGCAGAGTTCCTCCATGGCCGGTGCTTCAGCTCCTGCCTCCAGGTTACTGCACTGAGTTCCTACCTTGGGTTCCTCAGTGATGAACTGTGACCTGGGAAATATAACATGAGTTTTTTAGAGTGTTTTGCCAACAGCAATTGAAAAGAAACTAGAGCACCTGCCAAAAATATCATTTATTTTTAAAATTACATTGTATAATTATAATTGAAAATTATATAATTTTGGATAATTAAAATAAACTCATAATATTAAATACACAGTGAAATCCAGTGTCCTAAATCTTCTTTCTATACACATATACACAGGAACATTCACATCTGTCCAATCATGAGTCATGTACCGGAATATTAATTATAGCACTGTTTTTCATAACTAAATATTGGAAGTAAACCAAATATAAATCAGCATGACTACTGAATAATTATGGCATATTTTTATATTGGATATGGAGCACAAGGAGAATAAAATGTAAATAGATATAAGAACAAGGATGAATCTCCAGGAGATGATATTAAGCAGAAAAACAGCAAGTCAGAAAATAACTCTCACTTTTATTCACTGTAGTTCAAATCCAGAGAAATTCAAGTACTGTGCTTGGAGCTGCAGATAGGACAATAAAGTGGATAATTGCCATTTCTGTTTTGCACAGCCAAACAAACAAATGCTCATAAACCCAAAGGCACAAATATTCTCATTGCAGACAATTAATTGTAGATGGTACTTGGGATTCTCAGTATCTGTTATTAGTTCATTGCTTTACCATTCAAGCCCTCCTGTTAAAAACTACTTTACAACATTTTCAATAATGTCTTTTCAAGGTTACTCATGAAAAATGGATAGGTAATTTTATTATATGCCACTTTGTTTTTAAAGATTTATTTATTTTTATTTTTTTAATTAAATTTATTTTGGCTGACATATACAAACTTAAAGTTGCACATATTACAAGGATCACATGATGTTTCATGCATGTATACATTGTTTAAAGCTTAAATTTGGCCTTCACATCTCTGTGTTGTTAAGTATGTATAATTTCTTTGTGGCTAAAACTTCCACAGTTATTTCTTTGAAGCTTTTAAAATGCATGCAACATTGCATCTATATTCATTCTACTATAAAATCATACACCATGGTCTATGTAACTGCAACTTGGTATTCCTTGACCAGTTCCATCTATGCATCCCTTCTATCCCAGCCTCTGATGTTCATGATTCTACCCTTCACTTTTTTTTTTTACACTCCATACATATACCAAATTTACAAAGTCTGAAAATAAAGTATAGGTTAATTCTAAAATGCATTTAGAGATTCACAGTTTAACCATAAACTTGCATGCAGGTAAAAAGTAATATAACTTTACATCCTTAAATTACATAGCAAGTTGATGTATGTTTTAATGTACTTTAAAAAAAGAGAGCTATTCTGTCTCATAAATCTTAGAAATGAAAAAATTAGAGACATAACACTTCAAGCTATAGCATTATCAATGTGGTATTATCTTTACTGAGCAATTAGCCACTTTGACTTTCAAGAATTTGGGGCTAGGATCCACAAATGAGGGATAATATAGGTCGTTTGTTTTTGAGACTGTGTTACTTCATTTAGCATAACAGCTTCTAGTTCCAGCCATTTACCTGCAAATTTCATGATGTCATCTTTTGTTACTGCTGCATAGCACTCCATTGTGTAAATGTATCATATTTTCTCTATCCACTCATCAGTTAAGGGACACTTGGGTTGCCTCCAGCTCTTTGCTATTGTGAAAAGAACAGCAATAAACCTGGTTGTGCATGCATCTCTGCTATAGGATGAGTCCTCCGGGTATACACCCAAGAGTGTTATGATTGGATCAATTGGTAGATTCATTTTTAGTCTTTAAGAATTATCCACACTGAGCAATGCAGTGGCAAACAAGGTGGACAGAGAGGGCCAGCACAGACATTGTCCTCTGACTGCCACACTTGTATCATGGCACACACATGAACACACACACACACACATACACACACACACACATACACACACACACACACATACACACACACACACATACACACACACACACACACACAAGATTTTGTTTTAAATCACAGAGCAAGTTCTTGACCCTAAAAAAAGAGGTTTTGCTGGAAATGGTGGCACATGCCTTTAATCCCAGCACTTGGGAAGCAGAGGCAGGTGGATCTCTGTGAGTTCAAGGTTGACCTGGTCTACAGAGCGAGCTCCAGGCCAGCTGGGACTAAAGGGAGACCCTGTCTCAAAAAGACCAAAAAAAAAAAAAATGGGTTTCACAAGTGCCTCCTTCACAAGCTTGCTGGACCGTACACTTGGGCATCTATGTTCATTCTCCACAAAATGTAAAATGTTCCCACTCCCTCCTCCAGTAATAGTGCTGAAGAATTTGGAATTTATTTCATTGGCCCTGCTGTACATATCCCTCATCGATTTTCTCTCTTTCAGTCACCATTGCGTTTCTGAGTTGTATTCACATTGCTGTAAGGCGATCTAGTTTGTGCATTTAGAAAGCTCTCTAGTTTTCTAGTGAATGAGTGAATACATTGGTCTTAGTTCATTTATCTACTTTCCTACTGCAGACTTTTGGTTTGTCTGTGTTCCTTTTCATTTGTCTGATTGTCTGACTGTCTGCTGTAAGAACAATGTTGTGACTGTGTCTGCCGGCACTTGTGTGACACCATCTAAGGTGTATGGAATTGGTGGGGCATAGGGTTTGCAAGTCTTTCCAGATCACCCCGAATAATGGTCTATGGACTTTCACACCACAGTTAGCATCTCCCTCCTCTCCTCTCCTCTCCTCTCCTCTCCTCTCCTCTCCTCTCCTCTCCTCTCCTCTCCTCTCCTCTCCTTTCTTTTCCTTCCCCTTCCCTTCTCCCTTTTCTTTCTGAAAAATAAAAAGTCTGAAAATAAGTTAATTCTAGAGCCTGTTAAGGGATTCACATTATAGTAGCACAGTTGCTTTCAGATAAAAAGAAATACAACATTAACATTGCTTAGTTTACTTTTCAACTATGGATTTGGTGCTAGTATCCACAAATGTGGGATATCATTCATCATTTGTTTTACTGGAACTGTGTTACTTCACTTCAAGTTCCATCCATTTACCTGAAAAGTTCATGATGTCATATTTCTTTACTACTGCATGGAATTCCATTGTGTAGATGTACTACATTTTCTATATCCGCTTGTTAGTTGAGGGACACTTGGGTTGCTTCCAGCTCTTTGCTATTGTGAAGAGAGCTACAATAAACATAAATGTGCATGTATCTCTGTGATAGAATAAGTCTTGTGGGTATATACCCAGGAATCATATGACTGGGTCAGGTAGTAGGCTCATTTTGAATCTTTTAAGGATTCTCCACACTGCTTTCCATAGGGGTTGCACAAGTTTGCATTCCCACCAGCAGTGGATGAATGTTCCCCTTTCTTCACAACCTCTCTAGCACTTGGTAGCCTTTGTTTTCTGAATCATAGCTAGTCTTACCAGAGTACAACAAAATCTTAAGTTGGTTTTCATTTGCATTTCCTTAATTATTAATGACATTGAACACTTTTTAAGATGTTTCTCAGCCATCTTAACTTCTTTATTTGTGAAGTTTCTGTTCAGCACTTTACTCCATCTTTTGAGTGAGTCATTGTTTTCTTCCTCCTTTGTTTTTTGAGTGCTTTATACACTGGATATTAATGCTTTGTCAGATGTATCAATGGTGAAGGTTTCCTCACTCCCTGTGGGTTTTTCTCTTCACTTCTTTGATCATTTCATTCTCTGTACAGAAGCTCTTGCATTTAATAATGTCCCATTTGTCAATTGTTGACCTTAATTTTATGCAGCTGCTGTCTGATTTACAAAGTCTTTTCCTACGCCTATGTCTTGTAGGTTACTACAAATGTTTTCTTCTATCATTTTCAGAGTTTTGGGTTTCACATTGACGTCTTTGATATATTTGGATTTGATTTTTGTACATGGTGATAGTTAGAGGTTTAGTTTTATTCTTCTACAAGTAGTGGTCCAGTTATTCCAGCACCATTTGCCAAAGATGCTGTCTTTTCTTCATTGAGTCTTTTTGGCCCCTTCATCGAATATGAGGTGGCTGATATTGGATATGCTCAGGTTTGGATCCTCAGTTTTGTTCCATTGATCTATGGGTCTGTTTTTGTGTCAATACCAGGCTGTTTTTATGACTATAGCCTTGTAATATAGTTTGAAGTCTGGTATGGCATCCCCCCTGTATTGCTCTTTTTGCTCAGGGTTGCTTTGGCCATCCAGGGTCTTTTGTTTCTCCATATAAACTTTAGGATGTTTTTTTCTAGGTATGTGAAGATTGAGATTGCATTGAATCTGTATATTACTTTGGGCAGGATGGTCATTCTTACTATACTGATTCTTCCAATCCATGAGAATGGAGGGTTCTTCCATCTTCTAGTACCTTCCTCAATTTCCTTCTTGAGGGATTTAAAATTTTCATTGTAGAGATTTTTAGTGTGTTTGGTCAGGTTTGTTCCTAGATAATTTATTTTATGGAGGCTATTGTGAATGGGAAAGTCTCCTTTTATTCCTTCTCCAACTGCTTGTTATCGGCATAAAGAAAGGCTATCAATTTTTCTAAGTTAATTTTGTATCCTGCCATTTTACTGTACCTGTCCATGGTTTCTATGAGTTTACTGGTGGAGTTTTTGGCATCCCTTAGGTAAACTATCATGTTACCCTTTCACAATCACATCAGACCTCAAAACGTTTATACATTATGCAGATGACTGCCAAATCCTCTCTCTATCTTATACAAAATCACCAGGTCCAGATGTTCTTTTCAGCTTTTCCCACTGAGATTTTATGTAGATGAACAGGTCTTAATCTGATTTTTTTTAATTTTCTTCTTCAAATATGATCCCACTTTCATTTTCTCTAGCTATGTGAGTAGCAATCTCCAGCTTCAGTTGCTCAGGTTTAAATATTCAAGTCATATGCGGCATTGCTTTATCTCCCACTTTACCCTACCAGGTCCAAACAGATTCTAACTAGCACTCTGATTTCAAATTATGTAGCATATACAGTTTTGTCCTACTACTTTTGCCACTGTATCAAAGCTGATGTTACTAGAAAGATTGCAATAATGTTTTTCTAACTCAAGGGTATAACTTTATTGTCTATAAGCTAAAATATTTATTGGTATCATTAGCATATTGTAGTAGGTGATTTAATTACTGATGTGAACCATTAGCCACGTATTCAATGTACCAATCATTTGACTACTGGACAGTTCACACCTCTCATTTTCTAAACTTTGGCTTACTTTCTTGGGTGATTTATGGTGTTATGGGAATATATCATTTCATACATTTTTTTCTTACTTGATAACTAAATTTTATTGTCCCAGAAGTTGTGGTTCTTTCCAGACACAACATTAATACTGAACTCTGTCCATTTCATCATGGAAGTTTAATCAACATTGGTTGATTGATTGATTGATTGATTTATCAAAGATGCTGCTTTGCACTTGAGTTTTGATACACAGCACACCGGTAACAAAGTAATAGAATTCTGCAGTCTACGCCAGTGCTGACCTGTACCCTATCAGTAGTCAGGAATGAGCTTTGGAGGATCAGCTGGCTTCTCATGTTTCTCTGTGTCAGAATTCAGGTACACAGGGCAAGAAGTAGGAAGCAGCGTATAAATGCACAGAGGATTCCAGACAGAATCTTAAAGTAGTAAATGCACTTTCAAAAATGAAAAGGTTTACTTCAAGGTCTTGGTTCCTTACACTGTTAG
Organism: Rhizomys pruinosus; assembly: GCA_009823505.1. Lineage (NCBI taxonomy): Eukaryota > Metazoa > Chordata > Mammalia > Rodentia > Spalacidae > Rhizomys > Rhizomys pruinosus. The sequence continues at coordinate 3,591,288 of VZQC01003599.1, forward strand.
AAATATTATTCAAGGAAAGTCTTTTAAAGAAACTCTGTTCACATAGTATGCAATTTCACACAGGCAGGACAGTCAGGCTACTAGGGAATAGCTTTGTATTCTATAATTCATTTGCCGCCTTCCACTGTTAGCGCACCCATATGTTTATGTAAGGCTATATTTTACATTTATTATCAGATTAAATAATATATATGCAGTTCCAGGAGAAAGTATTTCTACTGTCCCTGTAGTAATACCATTCACTAAAAATTTAAACAATAAGCAAGATGCCTGCCTACCCAAAGTGTTCTCTCTCTCTCTCTCTCTCTCTCTCTCTCTCTCTCTCTCTCTCCTCCTCTCAAAAGAAATAACTACCTTGAATTTCATTGAGTTCATAAGACCACAAACAAGTTCTACTGTTATAAGGAAAGTCAAAAGGGAAAACATCAGGGCAAAATAAATAGATCCAGAGGAGCAAGATGACACAGACCTGTAAAAACTTAATTCATGAACATGAGGCTTATGCTTACTTTTCATGCATTACTTTTTGTTGACTGTTATATCAAGGTATATGATTATAAAAAAAAAGATTTAAGTATTCTTGAACACTTTTAAGTCCATTGGAAAAAAATACTCTTTTCCAGAAGAAGAGAATACCCTGCCAAGATGGTCTGGTAATGGTATATATAAAAAGAAAGGACAGAGGCTGATTTAGGGAGAGGGGGAACAAGAAACAAACTACACAGTATCCGAGGAAATGAAATCATCAGTTATTAAATAAAGGCTAAGCGCATGTTGATAATTACTAATTATGCTGTAAATGGAAGCTTGTGTTCTCCAACATGTGTTTGTTTGCCTGCTTTGTTTGATTTAAATTGATTTGATCGAAAGGAGCCTCGTTCCCACCCCTGCCGGACTGGAACTCACTATGTAGTCTAGCCTGATTTCAGGAACGGTTTTATAAGCGATCTAGAGTGCTTTTTCCTTGAACCTATCTGGCAACCTCCAAACCATCACCCAACCTTTCTTTGTATTTCAGAATGTTAATTGTTCATAATTCATTTGCTTGTTTTTAAAAGTTTATCTTTGTCCATTTGTATATGTGTACATGAATGTGTGTATGTATGTAGGCTCAAGAGTGATTCTCTTTTCCAAACAGATCTAGAAACTTGTGCAATTGTCTCAGACTCTGTGTGTCTGGTAAGAAGGAATCTCTGTCCCTCCTCATTGACTTTTCCTTTCATTGGAAGAAGCCATGCTGCTCACAGTGAATGAGACTTTAGGTCTGCCATTAAACCATAAGATCCGTGGGGAAAATTCTTCTGCAGGGAGGACAAGAAAAGATTAAATCTACAACTCTCTCCTTGGGGTGATGGGGAGAGGGGGTAGCCAAAATACTACCTTTTCTGTTTCCTTTAATCAAAAGTTCTTGCTTCAAGAATTTGTTTCTGACAACTTAGAAAGTTTGGTTACCCAGAACAGTCACTCCCAAAGTAGTTAAGATTTCACAAGTTCCAATTGTGACTCTCATAATGTTTTTTAAAGAATGCAAATAAAGAGTATATAATTTATTTTAAAATAGTATAAAATTTTTTAAATATAAAGGAAGAATTGTGTTTTAAATGACAAAACAAACACTTGCCTGATACATATTGATCTTCCTTGGAAAAAAGTCACATATGATGTTTGAATATAGTCCAATCCTATACATTTATCCAATATATCAGACTTCAAAGAAACTAACCATTATTTGTTTGCTTCTCTGTTTTATTTGTGTATGTGTGTGAGAAAGAAAGAGAGATGGGAAATAGAGGAGATAGAGAGGACAGAGGAGAGAGAGAGAAAGGGTAGAGGATAGAGAGATGATAGATAGATAGATAGATAGATGATAGATAGATGGATGATAGATAGATAGATGATAGTAGATAGATGATAGATAGATGATAGACACATAGATGACAGATAGATGATAGATAGATAGATAGATAGATAGATAGATAGATAGATAGATAGATAGAATCTATCCTGGTTTAACAAAGCCTGCATTAAACTTCTTTTTTTTTTTTTTTTTTTTTTTTTTTTGGTCTTTTGAGGACGGGTTCTTCTCTTAACCCCAGCTGCCCTGGAATCACTTGTAACCAGACTGACATGAACTCACAGAAATCCAACCTGCCTCTGCCTCCAAAAAAAAAAATTGGATTAAGACATGGTGCCACCATGCCCAGCACCTGGTTTACACGTCTAATCATTTTGCCCCCACCACCCAAGTGCTGCCATTGCAGGAGTGTGTGCATTGACACACCCACCTTAAATCACATTTTTTACTAAGGTCAGACCAGTCCAGATTGCTGAAAAGAATTCTGGAAAATGTAGCATCAATTTCAAGAGAAATAAAATCCCATAGTCATATACTTGAGACTGTTGTACCAAGACAAAGGAAAATTCAAGATAAAGAAAGGACATACGTCTACTTTTTTTATTTATAAAACTAAATAAAGAGAGCTCAAATATCCTGTCTGTTTAATAGTCAAATCATTATTTACCTAACTAGACTTCATCTTCATGGACGAGCGGGGGATCGAGAGGAGTGATGGTGAATTACCACAAGTAAATTTTGTTTGAAAGTGCTACAGTGAAACCTACTCAGTCATTTGTTCATTTAAAAAAATAATTGTGGATGCTCAGTTGTCTGTGACTCAGGCAGTCTGAGTCCTCATTTCTTTAATGTTCAGTGCGGGTCACTCTACTGCTGGCATTCCCAGTTCATCCTGCACAAGCCCATATTGTCATGTTTTCAGCATTTATATTGGTGTTTTTACCTGTGGGAACATTCAAATCTCCTCCAATTTTAGTTTCAAGATTCAAAAAATTGAAAATTTATCAATAGGTTTGGAAAACAGAGTTTTCCGCTTTGTATCCCAGAAAGGAATAGTACTCCCACCTTCCACCTCCTCTTTTTTTTTTAGTGTTTTTATGATTTGACCTATAGATTGCCTTAAGCTTGTATTACACATACCCAATAACAGGAACCAAGGCATAACGCTTTCATTAAATTTACCCAAACTGTCTTTCATTTGACTGATATGCATTTATGGAAAGGAAATATTAAGCTTAGATTCTTTAAATTGCCCTACAAGTAAAAAGAAAGTGTTATAATGTGAGTTGATAATTCAGAAACATAATAGTTTGGGGTTAAACTGTTTTTAATGTGGCCTAATGAGTTTTACTTCCAGATACTGAGAACCTTCCTACCTCTCCGCCCTTTTTTTATGGAAAAGAAAAAACATGAATGTGTAATGAAAACCAACTCCCTAACTTGTTAACATTAGAGCCATTGTAATTACAGTCGGTAATTTTCTATAAAACAGGTAACTTCCCTTTTTTAAATTGACTTGTAGGGCATAGGAAAACTATTGAAAGGAAATTTCTCTATCTGGAGCCAAATTCAATAGTAAAGTGTTATAAGTGTGTGTAATTAAGCAAAAATATCTTACTACAGAAAAGCTTGACATCAGAATGAATTATTCTGCCTAGAGATGTTGGCTAAGGAATCAAACCTGCCCCCCAAATAATAAAGCCTTTTGCCTATAAGTGGGATATATGCAAGGAGAAAGGCAGTCAGTAAGTCTCCTGTTGTTGAACGACCTGGTGTGAGTGTGAAAAATGTTATGAGACGTCCACTTGCTAGGTACAACTGGGCTCTGAAAATGCTCAGAGAGCATTACCAAGGTGCCACCTTAAGAAGAATAGCAAAAATTGGTCTCTTTGAGAACAAGCAAAGACTCCTCCATCAATATCAGCTACACCTCACAGCCTGAGTTACTAGTGCAAACAGTTGGCACCAAAGTGGTCTCTAAAATGATCCCAAATCTAATTGGCTATTACTTCTCTCTCCTGGAGGAATAACCACATGGTGCTACAAAGCTTATGTACTCTAGTGGTTAGGAGATTTATAGCCACAATATCACAGAACCTATTGTCACCCTTTATAGAGAAACCACAGTTTGCGGCATTCAGCATACCATCAACATCTGTGTCTATGCCTTACGCTTAGCTTGACAAATAATTAGTACTGCCTTAAAGTGCCTGTACATCCAATAGCTTGTGCTTTAGTTCGTATGACTTAAAAAGGTTCACTGGAAAAGCTGTCAACCCATGAAGCGGAAACAACCTGAACGACTAAAGTCCAAAATGACCACTCCCAAAGAATAAGACTGTTTTGCTCTCACCCACATTGTGCCCCTTTCCCAAGCCCAGGAACAAACTGCGGAAAAGGAGACGTGGTTACGTCTGTAAAGGCTGCAGAGAGATAGGGGTGAATCATGAGACTACAAGAATATAGTCTGGACTCCTAACTGATCAACATGCCTGTGCATACAAGCTTCTCCAACTGGACTATGGGAACCTTGGGTTGTTCAAAATTTGGACATAGATACTTGCAAAATGCACCAATTACCCAGTTGTATGACATACTGAGTAACATCAATGTTATCTGCAAACAACTGTGTCATTATATTGTAGAATCCCTTAAAAATAAAAAAAAAATAATAATAATGTGGAACTCTGTAATAGCTTCCATCTTGGCAATAAGAAGCTTCCTTGCTGGAGTGCTGCATGGTACGCTTGTCTGTAAATATAAGGATCCATGTTTAGCTGATGGTAAGAAATATCATTTGTCTAGAGATATGACAGAGCTGGGTTTTTGTCTAGGATCTATGTCCTCTCCAGCCATATGTATTTGGCTACAATTACAGTGCCACCCGTCAGTGCCACCCGTCAGTGCCACCCGTCAGTGCCACCCATCAGTGCCACCCGTCAGTTCACTCCCACGCTTCCTTTCCATTTTCCTGTCTCCAGGTGTTACATCACACATAAGGGATGGTTGTTACAATCTGCAAATGAAGAAGAACATCAATTGCTTTTCGGCCTTTGTGTTACTTCACTTAGTAGAACACTCTCTGTAAGGTCCAGGGCTTGTTAATGAACATAGGGGAGCAGAGGATCTGGGGCCACCACGCGCCGGCACATGTGAACTTGTGATCATGGTAGCAACACAACCATGACAACTTAATTAAACAAGGATCCAGAGAGGAGGAGAGAAATTGGTGGGACTGAGATATATTGAAGACTGATTGGTACTAGGTAGGGAGGAGTATGCCTGATTTATGATCTCTAGATGAGCTGACTAGACTCCAGTGATGAATTTGGACTTAAGGACATCTGGATGCAAATGCTTGACTGGATAGTTCTTACCATGAATGGCAGAATACATGCAGTCTGGTAGGGGAGGTAGAGGGGCATGGATTGGAGGGGGGGTCTGAACTTGATTGAGAACTATGCTATGGAACTGAAGAAGCTTAATAAAAAAAAATTAAAGAATAATGCAACACAGATTAGGTTAACCAGACTCCAGGGGAGGGACCCACACTGAAGAGCATTTGGAGAGTGAAGTCAGACTTCCATAATTATTAAAAAACAATAGAGGGGGCTGAAGAGATGGCCTAGCGGTTAAGAGCGCCGACCGCTCTTACAGAGGACCCGGGTTCGATCCCCGGCACCCACATGGCGGCCGAGAACCTTCTGAAGCTCCAATTCCAGGAGAACTCCAGTTCCAGGGGAATCCGAGACCCTCTTCTGACCTCCGCGGCATTGCACGACATGGGTGCACAGACCTGCATGCAGACAGTACATTCATACACATACAGAAATAAATAAAAATTTTTTTAAAAGTTTAAAAAAAAAACAATAGAGGACAGGAAGTCAAGCAGTGGGGTATAGTCAGGTGGGAGAGGAGGAGACAGGATGTTTGAATACGATCCAAATACTTTGTATGAAATTCTCAGTTAATCAATTAAAATAGCTTAATAACATTGTCAAAGGATTATTTGTACTGTTTTTAATTGTTGCAGTGATTAAACTGTCATCGTATACTGTGTTTTGGGGGTTTTGTTGTTGTTTTGGTGTGGGATTTTTGGTTTTCTGTTTTTGTTGTTGTTGTTTGTTTGTTTGTTTGTTTGTTTGTTTTTTAGGCAGGGTCATAATGCAGCCCAGGCTGACCTCAAACAATGTAGCTAAAGAATAACTTGAACTTCTGATGTCCCTGCCTCAACCTACCAAGTGCTGAGATAACAGCCACATACCACTAATGCCAAGTTCAAGTTATACTCTTCCTTGTTTAAGCACTAATTTATAGTTAAATTGCAGGAATAGAATACCTAATCTAATAAATTATCTGAGTCTAATCACTCCTACAATTATCATTGGATTAATTCACACATTATTATAGACTAAATACTTGTGTGTCTTCTAATTTCTTATGTTGTAATCTTGCATCCCCCTACCCACCCCCCCCCAAAACCAGGGAAGGGTTTTGGGCATTAAGGCCTCTGGAGTGTTTGGGTCTTGAGGATGATGCCCTCTTTTTTTTTCTTATTTTTTTTATTTATTTCTGTATGTGTATCAATGTACTGTCTGTATGCAGGTCTGTGCACCCGTGTCGTGCAATGCCGCGGAGGTCAGAAGAGGGTCTCGGATTCCCCTGGAGCTGGAGTTCTCCTGGAATTGGAGTTTCAGACGGCTCTCGGCTGCCATGTGGGTGCTGGGGATCGAACCCAGGTCCTCTGTAAGAGCGGTCGGTGCTCTTAACCACTAGGCCATCTCTCCAGCCCCAGGATGATGCCCTCTTAATAGAATTAGTGTCCTTGTTAAAGGGAGTCTGGAGCATCCCTCACCCCTCCTACCCAACATTCACACAATGTGAACACATCCTCCATGAACAAGGAAGCATGTTTGAACTAGGACTTGACAATGGTGGCAAGGTGATGTTCTTTCAGCTTCTAGAACTGTGGGAAAGCAATTCTGCTGCTTATAAGCTATTCTGTCTATGGTAGCTTGTTATTGTAGTCCTAACCATTTGAAACACGCATACAAAAACATACTTCAAACTAATGCATTTTCTTCATACAAAATGATAAAGTTCAGTGTTTCCTCCTCGGTCTCACCATTTGAATGTAAAATATATTAACATAGTAATGTAAATATCTGCATCCATTATGAATTTAATGAGTCAGCAGGCTGCATCTTAGCTAGTAAAATATGTATACCACTTGTTTATATTTCTCATCATAAAAGAATGATAGTTACTACTGGTTTCCAGAAGAATGGGAAGATGGTATTAAGAGAAATTTTCACACAAAACTCTAAAACTCAAACATCAGTTCTAAAATTCGGAATAAGATTCCAAAAGTATATTCACATTTATGTGTGGTGCTTTGTAAAATATCATTTAGAAAGTTTGCTCTATTTCTCTGTTCTATCTCTGCAACGTGTCTTTTTTACATTTTACAGAACCTGAGATACAAAATGGCAAGATAAATAAGCCATGCCTTTTCCTGTATTACTTTAACAATAGAATCTAGGATTTTTCACATCACTAAAACCGAAGGAAAGAATTTTACTTTCGAGAATGAACTAGAGAAATAGCCATGTTAGCGAGAAAAGTTTATATAAATCTTTTAATAATAGTTGCTTAAAGATGTTTATCCTAGTTTGTGTTCTGTTGTGATAATACACTGATCAAAACCAACTTGTAGAGGAAATGTTTTTGTTTCTGTTGTTGTTGTTGTTGTTGTTGTTGTTGTTGTTTTCCAGCTTACAAGTTACAGTTCATAGCTGATAAAGCCAGGGCAGAAACTCAAGGCAGAAAACTGCAGGCAGAAACTGAATCTGAGATGACGGAGGAATCCAGTATATCGGCTGGCTAAGCTCCCTTTTATTATACAGCCCCAACCCACCTGCCCAGGAAGGGTAATGCCATGTCCCCACTGGGCCAGGCCTTCTTACATCAACAAGCAGTTTAGAAAGTGTTTACAAGACATGCCCACAGGCCAGTCTGATGGAGAGAATTCCTCCCTTAAGATTCCCTCTTACCTGGTATGTCTATGTTTGGCTCACGCTGACAAAACCTAACCAGCCTAATGTTCAAATGCTGTTGAATCATTAAACAGCAGGTGAGCTTTTTTTACACAGAGAGGTTTATGAAATAAATTGACAATGTGCATCAATTTAATGCTTTACTAACGAATGCTTCTTAAGAACTTAGAATCAAGCTTGCTCCAGTTAGAAAACAATCGATTTTTCATCTACCCTGTCACTGAAGGAAGAATAACCAACAGATCATTACTACTGTGAGTTTTCATGTAGAAAACCAGAAACTTAGAACTATTGAGACACATACCCCGTTTCCTTCCTTCCCTCCCTCTTTCCTTCCTTCCTTCCTTCCTTCCTTCCTTCCTTCCTTCCTTCATTCTTTTCTCTTTCTTTCTTTCTTTCTTTCTTTCATTTTCTTTCTCTTTCTTTCTTTCTCTCTCTCTTTCTTTCTTTCTTTTCTTTCTTTTCTTTTTTTTCTTTCTTTCTTTCTTTTCTTCCTTCATTTCTTTTTAAACTTTGTTTTGTACCACAAGCTAGAATGGCAGGACTGTAGCTTTTAATGAAAAAACTAAAATTTCATATGTACTATTTTTGTTTTATTATTTTTTATTTCATGCATATGAGTATATTGTCTGTACGTGTTTAAGTGCATTCATATTCTGCAATGCTGGAGGAGTCAGAAGAAGACATCAGATTTCTCTGGAACTGGAGTTATAGACAATTGTTAGCCACCATATGCGTGCTGAGAATTGAACCCAGGTCCTCTGCAAGAGCAGATTATGCACTGAAGGTCTCAGCCATCTCTACAACCCCCCGGAAAACTAAAACTTCATATATATATATATGATATATATATATGATATATATAGATTTTTTTTTTTTTTTTTTTTTTTTTCTTTTTGAGACAGGGTCTCCCTATAGCTCCAGCTGTCCTGGAACTTACTATGTAGTCCAGGCTAGCCTTGAACTCACAGAGATCCATCTGCGTCTGCTTCCCTTGTGCTGGGATTAAAGGCATGCACCACCAGGCTCGGCCTAAATTTCCTATATTTTATAAATTTAGCAAGCAAGTACATAATTAAAATTCACTATGTTTTCAATTATCAATATATGTAGAAGATTAGGGGAAAATATTCAGATATCTAAACTGAAAATCTTGATGTCTCACACTCTTCCAAGTCTAAAGAAAATACAAAATCAGCTTGCATTCAGCCAGATAACCTACAAATTGATGACCTACATATGGCATGTAAATAAGAAATGAAAATAAATAAATAAAATCTAGTCTTATGATAACTGTGCCCCTACCAAGATTAATTTCTAAAAAGAAAGAAGAAAATTGTTTTGGTGAAAAATAGCATTATTTTATTCATGATGACAAGAGAGCCAACAATGAATGGATCAGATTCTTGGTAAAAAAGATAAGGCATATAATTCAAAGAAACAGCTGTTGATAGATGGATCTACGGTTGTCTACCCATTGGATCTAACAGAAAATACCTACATACAATTAAGATGTCAAAAAATAGCAAAAACAGATGTACAAAATAGATGAAAGAGTAAAACCTATTACAAACCCTGAAATATGTAACACAAAATCAAAGGGACACCTGAATTTCAATATCCAGCATTAAGGAATTTAATGTTTAATTAAATAAAAATTTTATGAGATAAAACACCTTAATGATAATAATTATTGATAAGTAGGGATTTAATAGCATTGTGTCAATTATTAATTGTCTCAATCAATAATATTGTCAAATTAATATTTTTTAAAAGTACATAGGAAAACAAGAATAAAGAGTGAAGAAAGGAAGGAAAGAATGAAGAAAGGGAGAAAGGGAGGGATGTGGAAAGAAGGATGGAAGGAAAGTAGGAGCAAGGAATGGAGGAAGGGAAAAAGAAATAAAAAAGAGGAGAAACAGATAAGAAATTAAATATGGAAAGAAACATATCAAAAGTGCTTAAGGAGAGAAAAATAAAATATAAAGTAGCCAATGGGGATGAGAAAGTTTTACAAGTGTTAAGCTAAGAGGAGAGCAATAAAACTGATGAATACTCTACAGAGGGCAGAAAAATCAGAGCACAGTTAAAATGGCTTCCTAGAAATACTGACACGGGCCATTGGGTGGTAATATGTCAACAAGAATATCCTTAAAAATAGCAATGTAGCTAAGATATTTTAGACAAGACTGTGCAAATATTTTTCTTAGCTCGCCTGTTCAGATTGATAGAGGATTGACAATGATAGATGATGATAGATAAAAGGTAGGTAAATTGATAGATAGATGATAGATTATAGATTTAGATATATAGAAGATGATAGATGATAGATAGATAGATAGATAGATAGATAGATAATTTTAGTTTCTTTTCCTGTTGTGAAAATACTTTGACAAAAGTGACTTAAGAAATGGTTTATTCTAGATAGAGAAATAGGTAGATAGATTACATATTTACATATATACATGATTATTTGTCAATTTGCCTGACCATAAACAAGAAAATATGAGGAAGAGCAAAGACCTGAAGTGGCTAAAAAAAATAAATGAAATGAAATTCTCAATTTAAAATTCTGTAATTGTAATCCCTTCAGAAATTTCACTTATGTGTGTACAGAGATAAAATTAAGTTAAAATAATATTTAATATATAAGAAATCTAATTTCAGAAATGAAAATAGTAGACAAAGTTAAATAAAATTCAAAGTTGTGGATTTCTTTCAGTTTTGAAAACATGATGAAAAGAAAATTTGTCTATTGGAATATAATTTAATAAGAATGTCAGCTATAGGCTGTAAATTAAGTACAGGAAGATCAATGCACATACTAGAAGAGAAGGGAAGATAAAAAGGGAAAATAATGTGCTACGATATATATACTTGGTTAATTTTTGAAAGGGAAGAAGGTAAAAAACAAAATACTATAGAATATAATATATGTGTGTGTGCGTGTGTGTTGAGTGTGTGTGTATTTTTGAAGTACAATAGCAATGATAAATACAGTAGGCTGTGCACACAAAGCAGGGACTAGAAGTAGAAGCCAGGTTTTCTTGGAAAAGAGGACCAGCAAAAGAGGGCAGAGATAATAAAGGAGAGGTCAGGAATGAATGTAGCCAAGGAACAAGATATATTGTGAAACCGTCATTAAGTAAAATAAAAATACACCAATTAAAATGATTATACAGACATTATGTTTTCAAAAGGTCAAATAGTAGTAAAAATATGAAACAATAAAAATAGGTGCTCCTTGAACTAGATAAATTGTGAATTTATGGACATGGAGAGGTAAAAATAAAATGATATAAAAGAAATACAAACAAAAATTAAGCATATAAAGTTTGACATAAGTAATATCATTTTGAAATAATGTCTTTAAAACAAGATGACTGTATAAAGCCAGGCATTGCATAATGATTCAAGAGATTAGTCTACTAAACAATGTAACAATTTCTAATTTTACTTTATTTTATAATTATTTTTTTTTTTGGTCTTTTTGAGACAGGGTCTCCCTGTAGTCCCAGCTGTCCTGGAACTCGCTCTGTAGACCAGGCTGGCCTTGAACTCACAAAGATCCGCCTGCCTCTGTCTCCTGAGTGCTAGGATTAAAGGCGTGTGCCACCACGCCCAGCTACAATTTCTAATTTTAAATGCATGATAACATAACATACAAACTAAAATTAGGACTGATAGAACAAATGAGACAAATATCAACCAAATTGGGAGACCTTAACATATCCCTTCCATTACTTTAAGGATGGAAATTATGGATAATACAGTAAACATAACTTAACTTGATACTACTTATATTAAATAGTATATTTTCCAGTAGTCTACATACCACAGAGCAAAAGAAAACAGAAATTTTATAGTATTATGAACTAAGAGAAAACGAATAGGTGACAGATTGAAATTTTTTTAGAATGTAGATAAAACTGCTTAGAGGACATTTATATATTTAAAACCAGATCAACAATAAGAATGGCTCAAAATCAGGTTTTTAAACTTCCATCTATAGGACTTTATGCGAAATAAGTCAAAATAGAAATTAGGTAAGATGTTTTAAAATTAATGAAATACAAGAATACAAGTATTGGACTAGGAATATACCTCGGTGGCAGAGGATTTTCTAGAATGTGTGAAGCCCTGGGTTCAGTTTTAACACTTCAAAAACAAGAAAGCAAGCAAGGGAGGGAGGGAGGGAGGGAGGAAAGGAAAACAAAGAAAAATCTGTACTATATGAAACCTTTAATCATTTAATAGCTTTATTTGAACATTTATAAATTGGTATGTAACTAAGCCTATTGATCGATAGAAGAACACAATTATAGTTATCAGGAATTAAAGCTCGAGGGATAATAACCTCAGATATTAGAAACTGGAAAAATAGTGACAGTTCTATTAACTAGTAAATATAACTATTTGCAGCATTATTAATAAGAGATAGGGGAGAAAGACCTTTAAAGTTTGTATATTAGCTGAGTGTGATGGTCAAGTCCTTAATACCAGCACTTGGGAGCTAGAAGCAGATAGATCTGATGGGACTGAAACCATCCTTGTCTACATAACAAGGTTCAGGCCAGCTAGGACTCCGGGGAAACACTGTCTCCAAAACAAACAAATAAATATACAAACAAGCAAATTTGTGGAGCTAGAGATGGCTTACTGGTTACTGAATATATACTGCTGGTTATACTTACTGGTTACTGAATATATACTGCTCTTGCAGAGGAAAAGAGTTCAGTTCTTTTTTTTTTTAACTGTTGTAACATAGCATATATTTTTATTTTTTTTATTGATGCTTTGTGTATTTCATACATCATTTTCCAATTCAGTTCAGGCATATATCCCCTTCCCTTCCCCCTACCCTGCCCCTACCCATCCCAGATCATGCATTCTGCCGTAAGTTTTCTGCATCTTTCTCTGCTTTTTTGTTTTGTTTGGTTTTCATTTTTTTAACAATAAGTGATAATTTGTGAGTACAAGCATCCTTCATGTAAAACCAATTTGCAAGCAGTTGTTGTACCCAAACCCACACAGCTCATGGGTTCCACCATGCAGAAGGGGGGGCTTGTTCTTATGTCAGATGGCTCACCTGTCTGTAACTACAGATCCAGAGGATCCATTGCCCTTTCCTTTTTTGGCCTTCTCAGGTGCCTGCATTAATGGGCACACACACACACACACAAACACACACACACACACACACACACACACACACACGAATATAACCTTTTTAAATGAGACACAATTATATTTCACATTGCAGGAAGAATCTGTGCACATGCATGATAATTCTTTGCTCAACATGCACACACTGTTAACGGTCTGTATGTTATGAATTAACACCCTGCACCAAGCCTGGTACCCCTGGAGGAAAACTAATTTGATACTACTGTATACTAAGTAGACTCAGCATCCAAATTTAAATGTCCAAAGAATAAGGGAAAAGTGCATGGATTATTATGAAAAGGTACAGGCAGCTCAAGTCTTAGACATGTGGCTGAGCACCTGATGGGTGAGGTAAGACTGAACTCTAGAGTGACTGACCACCTCTGCCTCCTGTGGCCATGGCTGTAAAACTTGCTGACTTGAGATGGCATATAGGTAGCTTTTTAAAAGGATGTTAATAGACTGTCTTCTTAGATTAACAGCTCTCTGAATAAACAGAGCAACATGGAAAGCTCCAGCTAAAATTGTGGAAAAGACATACAAAGTATAAATGAAGGAGATGCAGCTTACAGATTATATTCCTGTTTCTTGGGCTTTGTGAAGAGAGACACCAGGAATCCTGGTATTCTAGTTATACTTAATAAGATTTAAAATTGCAGATTCCATAATACAAACTTCAAAAATTGCTACATACTGAAGTCAACAGAATGCATGCAGAGTCATAGCTATTGAAGATTTTCAGTCCATTATTACAAAGAAAACTGTCCCAAACAGCTTTATATTTAAGGAAGAGGTAACACATCTGTATAAAAATTCTTCCAGTAGGTCTTAAATGCTTTTAATGAAATCAACAAAACTGCTTCTAAAACATAAAAACCTTGGAGATAAAAAGCCTGTAAATCAATTATCTCTCAAATTAATTGCATAATGTATTACATATTACATCAAAACCAAAACTGGATTTACTCCATAAATGCAATTCACTGTTAGCAGAAATATTAAAATAGCCATTTATATTTATAAAATTAATATTATATATCACAATAAACCAAGATATAGTGAAAATTTCAAGTAAAATATTTAGCAAAATCAAACCTTTATTCATTATTTATTTTATATTTTAAACTAAGAAAATGAAGGAGATTATTTTAACCTGATGAGGAACTATAATTGACTTAAAGGTCTTTTGAATACTCTTTGCTTTATAAGTTCTTTGTTTAAAATCCTGGTAGAAAATTGAGTTAAACAGAGCTAACTGGAGATTCAGTTCTCTGGCATTACTGAGAGTCAGCTGAAACCTCTAGACCTTTCAATACCCTCTCTATTAACAAACACGGTATCACCTGAATAATCTCAACATTTTGGACATCCTAGATTTTGGTTCTGTTCTTTCATCAGCAAAATCAAGAAAGTGACACTTGCCACAAGAGGTGACCAGGGGAAATTATGTGAGAACAATTATATTAAAGTAAAATAGAAAGAGAAATAAAGTCAATAAAAGTGAGAGACAGTCCAATATATGTCTGTATATAGTTTTTTTTTAATTTTTTTATTTTATTTATTTTTGTATGTATATGAATGTACTGTCTGCATGCAAGTTTGTGCACCCGTGCCTCGTTAGCAACTGAACTGGCCGCCACGAGGTCAGAAGAGGGTGTCAGATTCCCCTGGAACCAGAGTTCTCCTGGAATTGGAGTTTCAGATGGTTCTTGGCCGCCATGTGGGTGCTGGGGATTGAACCCGGGTCCTCTGTAAGAGCGGTCGGCGCTCTTAACTGCTAGGCCATCTCTCCAGCCCTGTATATAGTTTTAATTCAAATATTTATTGAAATAATTTCAGAGCCATGTGGAGGCCTGATAAATAATACAGGGGTCCTTTGGACCCATCCTGCAGGATTTTTTTTATAATTTTACAATTATTACAGATGAGCAAGAATCACAGCCAGTATATTGCTACAACCGCCTTGCTTCCTCAGACCTACCCAGCTGGATCCATGTACTTGCTCGTGTGCATGAGATTGGGCCCAAAAGCATTATTTCACTTGTAACTTCCACCACTTAGGCACTGAATCGTTCTATTCTACAGGCATCCATGGTATAAAGGCCAAATAACTCTGGACAAATAATTAACCATTATAATTATTATCAAGCATATAGCTTAATGGTATCATCTAGCATATTCACATTATTTTGAAACTTCCCTCTAGAATCTTTTTGTCTTGTAAAGCTAAATCTTTTCCCATTAAACATAGCTAGTTTGGTGAGGTGTCCAATGAACAGCCTTCCATTCTGTCACATGTTTCTATACTTCCTTTTGATTATTTTGTGTTCCCATTTGTATGCTTCTATTATCTACCTATTCTCATGAACTCTATACTTTTACATTAGAGCCTGAATATATTGCTCATAGTTATTTTGAATTTTGAGTCTGATAAGTTCCAACCATTTTAATATCTGAGTCTGCTTTGTCTCCCTATACAGTGCTTTTAATGAGCCTTATACGTTTTCATGATGACATGATGTACCTGCGAATATGAAAATTTAGGTGTTTCCTGAAGGATCTGACGCTAATGACTTCTGGTAATAAGGCAATTTCAGCTGTTCTATGGTTAAAGGCTGTTTGGATATATGGCCTTAAGTTTCAGACACTGGATGCTTCATCCTGGGACTAACAGTATTAAAAATAGTGTGAACCGTTAGGAAGTGGAGGCTAGAGAGAGAGTCTTTTGTTGGTTCTGGGGGTTTCTTTGGTTGGTATTGTGAGATCCCTGTCTCTTTCTAGCTTCCTGTCTGGTCATGTGATCTCTCTCCCATTGGATGCTTTTACTGTCACAATGATATCTATCATGAGATCTTCATCTCAGCACACTGATAACACTGGCATGGCCTTCTATCAAAAGAAAAATTAACTTTTCTTTTTTAGGGCAATGTTTTATTGAAGCTCTGTGCAGTTCATACAAAATTTCATTACAAATCAAATCTAGACCCGTGCCTCCCTTCCTGACACCCCCCACACACACCACCAGAGCTCATGCATTCTGCTAAACATGTTTTTCATCTTTTTCTCAGTCTCTCTCAAAAGTTTCAATGCAGATGTTTACTTTTTCTTTTTTTGTACTTTAAAAAAAAATTTTTTATTTATTTCTGTATGTGTATGAATGTACTGTCTGCATGCAAGTGTGTGCACCTGTGTCGTGCAATGCTGCGGAGGTCAGAAGAGGGTCTTGGATTCCCCTGGAACTGGAGTTCTCCTGGAATTGGAGCTTCTGATGGTTCTCAGCTGCCATGTGGGTGCTGGGCATCGAACCTGGGTCCTCTGTAAGAGCAGTCAGCGCTCTTAACCGCTAGGCCATCTCTCCAGCCCAACTTTTTCAAGCAGAAGTTCACTGTTTCAGTCAGTTCTTTTACACAGTCTTTTCTGTTGTTGCTGTTGTTGTTATTTCTTCCAAGATGCATCACTCCAAAATATGCACATATTCATGCGACATATATCATAGGTTTTAGCATATTCAGCTTATGATTTTTTTTAATTAGGCTGAAAGATGTCATCTTTGTTTTTTGTTTTTTTTGTTTTTTTTTTATGGTTCCATTTTTTTTTCAGTTTCTTTTATTTTTATTTTTAAGGGATTCTACAATACAATGACACAGTTGTTTGCAGATAACAATGATGTTACTCAGTATGTCATACAATTAAGTAATTGGTGCATTTTGCAAGTATCTATGTCCAAATTTTGAACAACCCAAGGTTCCCATAGTCCAGTTGGAGAAGCTTGTATGCACAGGCAATGTGGATGAAATGGGTGTCCAGACTATCATTCCTATAGTCTCATGATTCACCCCATTTCTTCCACAGCCCTTACAATCTAACCATGCCCCTCTTCTGCGTTTGCGCATGTGTCCCTAGGTTTGGAGAAAGGCACAAGATGTGGGTGAGAAGAAAACAGTCTAATTCTTTGGAGTTGTCATTTTGGACTTCAGTTCTGTTCAGTTGTTTCCTCTTCATGATTTGACAGCTTTCCAGGTGATACCTTTTTAAGTCATACTAACAAAGCTCAACTATTGATGAACAGGCATTTGAAGCAGACCAAACTTATTGTGTGCAAGCAGCGGTGTAGCATTAGTACACAGATGCTTGGATGGTATGCTAATCCGCAAACTGTGGTTTCTCTATAAAGGGACAAGTTTTTATTGTGGCTTGTATCATCGCCTAACACTAGAGGCCATAAGCTTGTGATCACCCGCTGTGAGTTATTCCTCCAAGGAAGAGCTAATAGCCAAATAGATTTGGGAATAATATAGACACGTTGCCACTGTTGCACTGTATCTCCAGGCGGTTGAGGTGTAGCTGATATTCGGAGTATTGTTTGACTCAGGGAGACCAATATTTTGCTGTATTTTGTAGGGCCTTTTGGAGCGCTCTCTAGCATTTCAGAGCCAGTTTTACGCTAGCAGGATGTCTCATAACATTTTTACATGCTCACACCAGGTCTCGACAACAGGGACTTCTGCCTTTCTCCTTGCATATATCCCTTTTATAGCCAAAAGCCTTTATTAATTTGGGGGGCGGGTTGAATCCCCTAGCAACTCTTCCAGCAGAATAAATTCATTGGCTGATAAGCTTCCTGTAGTATATATATTTGATAATTACACAACTTCATAAAAACACTTTACTATTGAATTGTGGCTCTAGATAAAATAATCCTTTCACAGTTCCTATGCCTATCAACAGTTAATACGTTGTGCCTGTTTTATAGGAAATTACCACCGTACAATTGGCTCTAGTTTACAGTTTGGGGGTGTTTTCATTACCATCCTGTTTTTTCTTTTTCAAAAAAAAAAAAAAGAAAACAAAGGGGGGGAGGGTATGAGGTTTCTCAGCATAAGGGTCCTTATAAACAGTCAACCCCAATATTATTCAGAGAGATGCTCATTGACCTGTCTCAGGCAGTCTGGATGTTCCTTATTCCTTATGTTCAGATGGGTCAACCTCTCTGCTGCATTCCCCACGTTCATCCTCACAGCCATAAGTTTGTATGTTTTCAGGCATTTAGATTGGTGACTTTACCTGTGGGAACATAAAATTCTCCTCCCATTTGTTATTTTTAATCGAAAAATTGAAAAATTTATCAATAGGATGTGAAACAGGTTTTCCATTTGTATCCCATGAAAAGGATAGTACCCACCCCCCCCCTCCCCCCTCTTCTTCTTCTTTTTTCTTCTTTTTGTTTTTTTTTTTTTTTTTTTTTTTTTAGGTTTTTGTTTTGACCTATAGATGCCTAAGTTGTATTACACATATCCATAAGCAGGACCAAGGCATAGCTTTCATTACATTTACCCGCAAACTGGTTCTCATTGACGGTATGCTACTTATTGGGAAGGAAATTTAAGCTTATTTAGTTCCTTTAAATTGTCCTACAAGAAAAGAAAGTGTTATAATGTGATTTGTGTTATTTGCCGAAAAAAGTATATAGGCCCAGTTGTATACCTTAACCCGATAAATTATAAAAGACCAAGTACACATTTTATATTCCCGATCGGTTCAATGTGTATTACCATTCCATTCCAAAACCTACACCTAAATTGTAATTAATCCTAAACAATTCAAACTAAGCCTGTAGAATATATTTAGTACTTGGTGTGGATAAAGCTTAGGCAGAGTTGAAACCTGCTAAATAAATTTTACCAATAAACACTTTGCTCTTTAACTTTAGACTGGACTAAGACTTCTATTTATTTGGTAAGTAAAAAATTTAAGCTTAATTCTTTTAAATTGTCCTACAGAAAAAGAAAGTGTTACAACTGTGATGTTGTGTTATTTCGGAAAAATATAGAGCCAACCTCAAGATACTAACTATGAATAAAAACAATCTAGCATTTTATATTCCCAGTTAGTTCAATGTCAGTATTAGCTGCCTTTTTTTCTTTTTTCCCAGCAAAAGAATTCCTGGCATATAAACCAATTTGGAAGCAGTTTGTGTCCCAGCCCACAGAGCCAAAGGCTCCCACCATCTAGCTGGACGGGCTTGAATTTCAAATCACACGTTGATCAAATAAGTGTCCAGACTATATTGTCATCTTTTAACCGTTCACCCCAATCACGCTCCTACAATATACCGACTCCCCCACCCTCTTCCAAGATTGTGTCCATTAGGCTTAGAGAATGGGGAACAGGTGGACAAGAAGCACACAGTCTACTTTGTCTGGAGAGTGTCTCTTGGAACTCTATCAGTTTTCGGCTGTTTTCCTTTCATGGCTTGCCCAATTGCCGAGGACCCGGCTTTCCAATCCTACTAATGAAGCACCAAGCGGTTAGATAATTATGTATTTAAACATTGCGTGATTATATGTTAGGTTTACTTTGGTATAGGACACACATCATTCCTGGATGTGGTCTTAATTCCCATGAATTACTTTTCTTTTTCCCCTGAGAGAGATGACAAGGAGGCTTTACTGTGGCATATATATCTCCTAATCGCTAGAAGGTATAAGCTTGTGGCAACATCCTCGAGTGATTTGTCCAAGGAGAGAGCAAAATAAACAACATAAACGTGGGATAGATACAGACTAGTGCTCCTCTGCTGCACAGGTACGACCAATTGCAAGTGGGGTGTAAGTTGAATAGTTGGTGGGGAGTTTGCTTGACTCAAGGACTACCTATTTGCTTTTTTAGTTTCCAGTGCCTTTGGTAACACTCTTCTGGTATTCCGATAGACCAACTGTGACCTTGTAGGTAGATCTTCGTTACAATTCCTCCCATGGTTATATAGGTCATTGACAGCAGGGCAAGCCTTACCACCAACCACGAGCTACTTTCTTGTAGATATCCCTAGTTTACAGCAATAAGCCTACCTTTTTTTTTTTTTGGGGGGGGGGGGGCTTGGGCCCCCGGCCACATCTCCTTGGCAGAATAATCCGATGCGTGCTTTCAGTGCTCTCTTGTATTTATTATATGAACTACTTAAAGTATTTTTAAGTGGTATTGTCCTATCCAGAAACAACCAAATACTCAAAGTATCTGTGTTTTGTTTCTGGATAGACCAATAATCCTTTTTACAGGTCCATGTATATTAGTCAACTGGAAGAAAGCGGTTTTGCCAGTTTATAAGAGATTAACTTCTATAACATCAGCTCAATTTACCATTAGATGGAATGACTTCAGTTACGCACCTCTTTTTTTTTGTTCTTGTAAAAGAGTTAGGAGGTCTCTCATATTGAAACTGTGCAGCACCTAGAAGTAAAGTTCGTTAGGACTCACTGTAAACATGGTATGGCATTTATCTCCTGTGTGAATGGTCTTGTGGATATATATACCAGAAGTGTTATGCTGGAATAGCTTTAGTGTCCAACGTGACCACACCTGCCTGGTTGAGGGAGCCTCAATTGGGGAATCGGCTCCCAGTGGATTGGCCGTTGGCACATTGTGGAGTAATTGTCTGTTGGTCGAGCAAGTGTGGAGAGGGCCCAGCCCACAATGGAGTGGTGTCACCTGGGCAGTGATGTGGTGTGTACCGTATAGAAGCAGGCCTGGGGGCTGGAGAGCATAAGCCTAGCGGTTAACGAGGGCAACGACGCGCTTTGCAGCAGGACCGGGTTCGATCCCCAGCACCCATGGAGGCGGGCTGAGAACCGTCGTAACCAGCTCATTCCAGGGAGAAACTCGTTCCAGGAGAACTCCAGTGGCCAGGGGAATCCAAGACCCTCTTCTGACCACTCCGCGGCCTTGCACGACACGGGTGCACGCCTGCATGCAGATCAGTAATTCATAAACAATACAAAAATAAAAATAAATAAATAATAAAAAAAAATCAAAAAAAAAAAAAAGAAGCAGGGCTGGGCATGAGCCAGGAGCAAGCCAGGAAACAGCATTCCTCATCACTGTGCTTGTGCTCTATCAGCTCCTGCCGTCCAGGTTTGTTGCACTGAGCTTGCCTGCCGCTTCCTGAGATGAACTGTGGACCCAGGAGATGTAAAAGATGAATAAACTCCTTCCCTCCCCAAGTTGGTGTTGTGAGTGTGTTTGTTCACACATGAAGAACAAACAGACAGTTGTATGACCAGTCAGGTGTCAACCTCATTTTTGAGTCTTCCAATGGGTTCTCCACTAATGCTCTCCATATGGCTGTACAAGTTTTGCATCCACCCAGCAGTGAAAGAGTGTTTTCCCCTTTTCCACAACCTCTCCGCTCTTGGGATCAATCTGTTTTCTTTTTCCCTAGCCAGTCTTAATTGGAGTAAGATGATATCTTAGAATGTTAATAGACTTAAATTATTACAAACGTAAAATGAACAAAAAAAAACAATCTTTAAAACTAGGTATGGGAAACTTCTGTTTAAATCTTCTCAAATTCCGACCTCCTTACTGTCTTTTTTTGCTTGCATATTATTCAGACGTTTTCATAGAGCTTTATTCCTTTCTTAGTAGGATATCCCCTTCCCTTCCCCTCCATTCCCACTCCTACCCATCCGCAGATCGGTGCATTCTGCCGTAAGTTTCTGCATCTTTCTCTGCTTTTTTGTTTGGGGTTTTGGTTTTCATTTTTTTATTAACAATAGGTTAATTTTCTGTAGTACGTATCTATGGTAAACCTAATTTGCAAGCAGCCTATGCCCAAACCCACAACAGTCATGAGTCACCACCATCCTTGAAAGGGGGGCGCTTGTATGTTCAATCAAGTTGATCATGAGTGTCCAGTCTATAATGTGTAGTTCACCATACACCCCAATCGAAAGCCCTTACATTCTAATCAAACATGCACCCCATCTTCTGCAGATTGTTCCCATTCAGGCTTTGAGAAAAGGAGGGGCACAGGTGGATCGAGAAGCAAAACACTCTACTATCTTTGGAGCTGATGTCTTGGTCACTAGTACATTCTGGCTGTTTCTTTTTCATGGGCTGCCAGCTAGTCCAGGCTTAACCGTTCGATACTACCAATGAACACATGCAATTAGATGATTTAGGTATTAACGAGGATAATAGATAGCTAGCTGGGCGATCCTACTAAATGAAGCCACACATTTAGTATATGGGTATTTAACAGTAACTAATTATTATGGTAAACGCAGATGTTTGGATGGTATGTCAATTCATGATCTACATTTTCTTCTGTCAAGTATGGCAGGGTCTTCGTGTGGTTTATAACATCTCCTAACCATTAGAGGATGTAAGCTTGTGACATCAGCCATGGGTTATTCCTCCAAGGAGAGAGCCAATAGCCAATTAGATTTGGGATATACAGACATATGGCTGCCACTGCTGCACAGTATTTCCAGGCAGATGAGGTGTTAGGATGTTTCTCAGCCATCTCTAATTCCTCACTTGTTAAGTCTCTGTTCAGCTCTTTGCTCCATCATTTGAATGAGTCGTTTGTTTTCTTTTTTGTTTTCTGAGTAGTGTATATATTTTGGAAATTAATGCTTTGTCAGATGTATCTGTGGTTATGGTTTCCTCCCACTCTGTGGGTTTTCTCTTCACTGCCCTGATTGTTTCTTTTGATGTACAGAAGCTTTTGAGTTTTATGAGGTCCCATTTGTCAACTGTCAATCTTATTTCTTGTGCAGTTGCTGTCTGATTTAGGAAGTTTTTTCCTACACCTTGTAGGCTGCTGCCAATTTTTTTCTTCTACCACCTTCAGAGTTTGGGGTTTCATTTGAGGTCTTTGATCCATCTGGAGTTGACTTTTGTACAGGGCATGAGGTAGGGGCTTAACTTTATTCTTCTACAAGTGGTGATCCAGTTTTGCCAACACCACTTGCTGAAGATGCTGTCTTTCCTCCACTGTGTCTTCTTGGACACCTTGTCAAATATGAGTTGGCTGAAATTGTATGTGCTCAAGTTTGGATCTTCAGTTTTGTTCCACTGGTCAACAGGTCTCTTTTGTGCCAGTACCAAACCATTTTTATGACTATAGCCCTGTAGTATAGTTTGAAGTCTAGTACACAGATCCCCCTGTATTGCTCTTTTCACTCAGGGTCGCTCTGGCTAGTCTGGGTCTTTTGGTTTTCCATATGAATTTAAGGACTTTTTGCCAAGCTTGTGAAGAAACTCTAGGGGCTTTTAATTGGGATTGCATTGAATCTGCAAATTAATTTGGACATTTTTACTACATTAATTTTCCCAGTCCATGAGCATGGGAGATCTTTCCATCTTCTCATGTCTTCTTCAGTCTCCTTCTTCAGGGGTTTAAATTTTTTGTTGTAGAGATCTTTGCATCTTTGGCTAGGTTTATTCCTAGGCATTTTATTGTTTTTGAGACTATTGTGAGTGGGAAGGTCTCTTTGTATTCCTTCTTCAGTTGTTGTTGGTGGTGTAAAGAAAGGCTACTGATTTTTCTAGGTTAATTTTGTATCCTGCCACTTTACTGAAGCTCTTAATAATTTCTAGGAGTTTTCTGCATCCCTTAAGTAAACAGTCATATCATTAGCAAAAAAGTTTAGCTTGACTTCCTCTTTTCCAATTAGTACTCCTTTAATTTCCTTTTCTTGCCTTATTGCCCCAGCAAGTGTTTCAAGCACTACATTGAAGAGGAGTGGTGACAGGGGGCAGACTTGTGGAGTTCCTACCTTTAAGGGGAATGCTTCTGACTTTTCTCTATTTAATATGATGTTGGCTGTGGGTTTCCTGTATATGGCTTTGATTACATTGAGGAATGATCCCTCCAATCCAATTCCCTCTAGGACTTTAAGCATGAAGGGATGCTGGATTTTGTCAAAGGCTTTTTCTGCATCAATTGAGATGATTGTGTGGTTTTTGTCTTTCAGTCCATTTATGTGTTTTATGATATTTATTGATTTTCATATGTTGAACTATCCCTGCATCTCTGGTATGAATCCAACTTGGTCATGATGGATGATCTTTTTGATGTGGGTCTGTATTCATTAATGAGATGGGTCTATAGCTCTGCTTTTTGGTTGTATCTTTGCCTGGTTTTGGTTTTACAGTGATGCAGGCTTCATAGAAGGAATTTGGGAGATTTCCCTCTATTCGTATCCTTCTGAACCATTTGAGTAGTAATGGTTTTAAGTCTTTTTGAAATGTTTTTATAGAATTCTGCCTTGAAACCATCTGGACCTCAGCTTTTTTTTTTAGTTGGGAGATTTCTTATTTCATCTTCAATTTCTTCATATATTATGGGTCTGTTTAAACTGTCAGTCTCTTCTTGGTTAAGCTTTGGTGATTCCCAGGATTTCAGATATTCATCAATTTCTCCTAGGTTTTCCAACTTAGTAGAGTATAGGTTTTTGAAGTATTCCTGTATAATTGTCTGGATCTTTTCATTGTCTGTTGTGATATTTCCTCTTTCTTCACAGATTGTTTTGATTTGGAGTTGTTCTTTTTTTCTTTTGGTTAACTGGGCTATCTTGTTTATTCTCTCAAAGAACCAACTTTTGGATTCATTGATTTTTGTATTGTTTTCTTTGTTTATATTTCATTGATTTCTGCTCTGATTTTTGTTATTTTTTGCTGTCTGGTGCATTTAGGGTTCATTTATTGTTGTGTCTCAAGTGTTTTCAGCTGCAGTGTTAGATTGTTTACCTGTGCTCCTTCTGTTTTTCTTGTGTAGGCACCCAGGCTATAAAATTCCCTCTTAGGACTGCTTTTAAAATATCCCATAGGTTTTGTTATGTTGTATAATCTTTGTCACTCAGTTCCAGGAATGTTTTTATTTCTTTATTTCTTCCTTGACCAATTCAGTATTGTGTTGTTTAGTCTCCATGTGTTCTTGTAGATAGTAGGGCTTGTCCTGGTGTTGATATTGAGCTTTATTGTGCCATGGTCTGATAGAATGCATGAAATTATTTGAGTCTTTTTGTGTTTGCATCCTTTTATGTGGCTGATTTCGGAGAATGTTCCATGGAGTGCTGAGTAGAAAGTGTATTCTCTGGTATTAGGGTGGAATATTCGGTAGATATATGTGAGGTATCATATCATTCAGTTCAGATGTCTCTCTGTTTTTTCTTTGTCCAGTTGACATGTCCAAAGGGGGGGCATTGAAGTCTCCTACTATGAGTGTGCTGGGGTTAATCTGTGCCTTGAGGTCCTGGAGAATTGTCTTTATAAAGTTTGGTGCACCAGATTTTGGTGCGTGTAAATTCATGATTGTGAAATTCATGTAAATTCATGATTGTGAAATCTTCATGGTCAACAGTTCCCTTGATAAAGATGCAATGGCCTTCTTTGTCTCTTCTGATTTCTTTTACTTTGAAGTTTATTTTGTCTGATATTAAAATAGCAACACCTGCTTTCTTTTTGATACCATTTGCTTGGGATATTTTTTTCCACCCTCTCACCTTAAGTTGGTGCCTATCTTTAAGAGTGAGATGGGTTTCTTGAAGACAGCATATAGATCGGTTTTGTTTCCTAATCCAATCTCCCAGTCTATGTCTTTTGATTGGAGAGTTTAGTCCATTAATATTTAAGGTTATAACTGAAAGATGTGTGTTGCTTCCCTTCACCTTATTATCCATTTGCATTTTTAATCTAGGTTTCTACTTCTGCAATTATGCTTTTTATTAATTTCTCTTTCTATGTGCCTGGGTATAGTTGCTCCTCTCTTCTGTCCTTTGAATTGCTTCAAGTATTTTCTGAACGGTTGGTTTTCTGGACATGTATTCTATCATCTTGTTTATGTCATGGAAGATTTTTCTCTCTACTTCAACTATAATCGACATTTTTGCTGGGTATAGAAACCTGGCTTGGCATCTAAAGTCCTTTAACGCTGGGAATGTTTGCTCCACGTTCTTCTTGCTTTCATAGTTTGCACTGAAAAGTCAGTTATAATTCTGATGGGTTTTCCCCTTATATATAACTTGTTGTTTTTCTCTTGTGACTTTCAGAATAATTTTGTCTTTGTTTTGGGCATCTAGCATTTTAACTATGATATTGCATGGGGAGTTTCTTTTCTAATAACTTCTTTTCTTTATAAAGCTACCTAACTTGGGATTTAATTATACTATCCAAAACTAGATGAATGTAGTCTATAATACTTCCTGTTTGTCTTTCTATTTCACAAGATGGCAGTCTGTGCTATGATCACGTTTCTGATAAATTTAAGAAAACTCACTGTTCAAAATGTTTTCTTAGTGTGAATATATGAATAATGAGCCCTAGGTCAGTAAATGTTGTGTATGACACTATCATTCCCAAGTGCTATTTTCAATTCTAGGATTTCACCCTAATGACAGAAACCTAACCTCTCTATCCACACACATACGTTTATTTATTTTTATTTTACATGCATGAGTATATTGCCTGCATGTGTGTAAGTTCCCCCCTGTTGTGCAGTGCCTGCAGAGGTCAGAAGAAGGCATCAGATCCCCTGGAACTGGAGTTATGGACAATTGTTAGCTGCCATTTGGGTACTAGGCATCAAATGCAGTTTCTCTGCAAGAGCAGCCAGTGCTCTCAACTACTGAACCATCTCTCCAGCCTCACACAAATACATTTAAAAAGCAACAAAAATTTGACAACACAAAAGTTTAATTCTTCCATCATTGCACTGTTTTTAATCTCAACTATACAAAATAAGAAGTACACATTTCTATTTGCCTGATACCATTATTTTTCTACTTGACTCTACCCAGGACTATTATATTTCATCTGGGTTATTTTTGCTCTGCCTTTTACCTGGAGGGATACAGATGTTCACACTTATACAAGTTCAATCATGCTTTAATTATTTCTTTCTAATCATGAGTCACTAGGGAGAATGAAAATAACAAGGTTAATATGCTTTGGTTTACATAAGAAGGGTATAATAATTTTTATTTGTTACCTTTGCATTCTTACGTTTATATTTATTCACTATGGTGTTGAGTGTCAGTGTGTGCATGTGTGTAAATATGTGAAAATCAAAGGGCAACTTGTGAGAGTCTGTTCTCCCCTCCATCAGGGATCTTCTGGAGACCAAACTCAGACCATTGGGATTAGCAGCAAGCTCCTTTGCTCACGAGTCTTCTTGCAGGACCCCTAGATTTGTGAATCCTATCAATAACAAGCACACAGCAAATACCCAAGCCAGTTCTGGAACAGAATATTTTTTATTTCAGTTATAACTGCTCCAGGTTTACCAGAGGAAGGGATTTCTACACTATGCCAAGGAAATGTTTTCATGTGAGCAGGAGCTAAGGTAGAAGTGAGAAAAGTGTATAATAAAAACAAATCTTGAGTTTAATAAATAATTATAAATTAGCCTATATTGAGAACATTTTTGTGTATTATCAGTTATGAACTTGACATTTATTAACATATTTAATACTCAAACGTCCTTGGAGATGGAGACTCTTTTTTCTTTCCAGCTTAGCTCTGAGGACACAAATGCTTAAGAAAAAAATTAATTGACTAAGGTCATAAAATAATCAGGCAAATGTTTCCCACACCACTGTATTCAGAAAGATAAATGTTGCAACAATAGAATAGACCTCCATTTTGTAATCTTCCCAATACCATGTATCTTGAATATATTTTTCTCCAAGCAGAGTGGAGTTGGTAACATCTAAATTCAAAGAATAGCTCCTATAAGAGGGCTTTCAAGTAGTTAACATAAGAGAGATCCAGAATAAGCTGACCATAGGGAAAAAAAAATTAAGTGAGTGATTACTAAGCAATCCACTTCAATAATTAAGTCAAAAAGGGAGTGCCTATTTCAAGGTTAGAGTGAAGAAATATCAGGATCAAAAGGGTTGCCATTGCAATTGAAATCTTCTCTTCATTCTGTTGGAGGCATTGTTACCACAACAGACAAAAAAAAGCTCTATTTTGCTCCTAATAGTAGGTGCCAAAGACAAGAGATCTCACCTCTTATTCCGGAGAAATGTAAAAAATGGACAGACAGAAAAATCCTACTGTCCTTCAATGTATTTGCCAATATTCAGCATTTTCTGAATTTTTTATTATAAAATAAAGTTGAAAATGCTGTTATTTGAAAAGTTTAAATATACAGCTATTCATTGAGGGTTATAAACAGATATTTATTAAAATGCTATATGTTAACTTTAGTGAAAGTGCCATTCTCACAGAGAGACAGAGGAAAACCCTTTTAACTGAGGCAGCACAAATGGAACTAGCTTTGCTAAGGCATAAGTACCTGAGGAAATGAAGAGGACAAAAATAAATGCAAGAGCTGAAAAACAGACATCTCGGTCAGAGAGCAGAACATTCGATGTAATGAGAAGAAAAGGCATTTTAATAGAAAAGGGAGAGAGCATAAACACTTCTCGTACACAGACAAAAAATAATCATTGTTTTCAAAAACCAGGAGATGGGTTCCAATTTCCATAACTTAATAAAAAGACACTTTACATGCAAAAGAGCCCTAGAAAAGATTAGAGACTGAATGACCTAAAATAATGCTTTTGAATTGCCCTCTTTTTCTTGAAAAAAAATCTCATATTATTCAATGTAATATTATATACAAGAAAGTAATCTAGCAACAAATTAATTTTTAGATGCCTGCATCTAACAGAGAAAGACATGTGCAAATAAACTCAGTAGGTAGTTAATAGCTGGCTTCTCCCAATAACTGATTGCCAACCTTATATCTAAAAATAATATCTATCAAGGTTCTGCCTTTAGGAATATAGCTAACATATTTATATTGGTTATTTCCCTTACTAGTTAATAGGCATCAATATCCAGATACCAAAATAGAAATACAGGTAAGAGACTGAAATGGACTCAATGGAAATATTTCACATAAAAAAAAAATCGAGAAAAGATACTTGATGGAATTTTCTTAAGTATAAATTCTCCTGTCTATATTTCATTAAAAATGAGCTTAATATAAAAAAACTACTTTTGATACTCTCACTAATGTGTTTTTCGCCTGCCCTTCCAGCACAGCTTAACTGATAAGTTAAATGTGAAAATAAACAGACAACACAGTAGTGGTAGGAAAATCAGGCCAAGAGCCATTAAAGGTGACTAAATATCAGGACCTACATGTTTCCTGGAAGGACATCCAAGTTCAAATTCTAGTAGAAATTCCGCCTTCAATTCTTAAAACATAAATGGACTGTACACCAAATAACTCATTTTGTGAAGGTGCTTTTTGTAACATTAGGAATGCATAGCAATGTCTTAGGAAATACACATTTGCATCCATTTTAATTTAAAAAATTATATTGACAAGATTTTTTAAAAGTAAAAATGTTTTCTTGTACCAGTGTCTTCTACTTAAACAGACTTATTACATGACTTCAATTGAAAATGGCTTTATGATTCTGGGGTGGTTAAACAGAAACTACCTGTACTTTATTAACCTTTCCTTACACAGCCACCTAGACTTTCTCTTAGATACTTAAATAGCTCATCTGACAGTGAGTTGCCACCCATAGGGTTGCCACTCATAACATGTCATTAAAACAGTCTCATCTCCATGATGAAGAATATGGTTCTCAGTTCTCAAGAAGTATGAAAGCTGTACCATTTTGAATAAGTCATGTAAGCTCTATGGGTAGCATTCTACTTCTGGCAAAGGAAAAACTTGACCTTAACTCCTACTTTACCATGCCTTTCCTGTATTTCCAGATTCCAAACCAACAAGAATACTCAGTGTGGTGACACATCTACAATGTAACCTCTAGTCATAAGCCCCAAGCATCATAGAACAAGGACCCAAGAAGCCATTAACTATCTCTTTAACTTTCATTAAGGAAGCTCCAGTATACCAGGAACCCAAAAAGACATTAATGGCCAAACTGAGAAGATTGGGAGTCTGCAGAGTATTGATCCATGGACAGACTGCCTATATTCAGCTTCACTAGTCCAGGGCCCAGGGAACATTGTGGAAAGGGAGACAAAAAAATTGTAAGAACCAGAGAAGTGATGCAAGACCAAACAGAAATGAATCCTACGAGTTTCAAGTATCCAGTTCATATGAACTTACAGCATTGGTATTGGAATGCACAAGACTTATGCGAGGTCAGCTGGACAAAAGCCCTGCACAGAACTGCAGAAATGGGTCGCAAAGCCCAAACTTGGCTAAGGAAATATTGGCAGCAGATAGTGGTCAGCTGAAGAAATCCACTAGAGCTCAAGGGATGAGCTAGTGGTGAGGGAGTGGGGAGTGTAATTTGGTGCACTGGAGTCAAGCACAAGTAACAGGTGTGAACTCCAGCAGGGGCTTCCAGAGGGTGCCAAGGGAGAAGCAGGTGTAATATTGATTAAGACTGACTGAAAAATTATGCACAAAACATGTAAAATTTCAATAAAAAAGAATGTCCAGTGTGTAAGAGATGCAGAGTGCGTGTCCCTGAGTAAGACTCTTGTATTGAACCTTGTCCACCTATTCCTTAGGAACCAGGGTGGAAGAGGGAGTGGAAAGATTGTAAGGGCCAAAGCTGGTTCATGAACACAGGGGAACAGATTTCACACCACTGGAAGCTTGCACAGGTGAACTTGTTACAGTCGTGGCATCATGCACAGGACCCATGCCAACTCAATTAAACAAGGATCCAGAGGGGAGGAGAGAAATAGATGGCAGGCCAGCCCTAGACTGAAAAATATTGAAGACTGCTGCTGGATGAAGGAGAGTATGCCTCACTTATGATCTTCAGATGGGCTGACTAGACTGTAGTGGATGAATTTTTTACTTAAGGACATTTGGGTGCGAATGCTTGACTGGGTGGGTCTTACCATGTGTGGTAAGTACATGAGGTCTGGTGGCATGGATGGAGTAAGGGTCTAAACTTGATTGACAATTGTACAATGAAACTACAAAAGCTTACTAAAAAATTTTAAAAAGAATGTCCAGTGTGATAAACTAAGTGTCCCATAGTATTCAATTACTGAAATCCAAAGTAAACCACAGTCAAGTTTTATTGGCCTTTTGGCTTTTGTGCTCCCAAATTCCTACCAACTTATAAGCATGAGAGGGTTGTCGTATATATACTCTTTCAAGTAAGAATAGAACTACAATTGGTTGATCAAAATCTGTGCTTAGTAAGGTGCTATGCTGAACCTTGCCACATATATTTAGATAATTTTTTGCAAAAATTCCCAGATCATGTTCTGCTCTAGCATCATTGTAAAATTGTAACAGTTAGTGGTATATGGAGGGAAACAAAGAAATAATGATATTTTAATCCACAATTTTGTGTTTAGTGTAGTTATACTTCTAAATAAGTATCTATGATACTTAAGTATATTAGAATCACTTGCAATTGGCCAGTTATGGCACTGTATGAAAAGTTGTGTGTGTTTGTGTGTGTATGTGCATGTGTGTGTGTTCTATAAAGTAGATACTATTTAATAGCTAAAACAGATATATTTAGAATCCATCCATATGCTTTCTACAAGAAATCTGTCTCACTCTCAATGATAGTCACCAACTTAAGGTGAAAGGATGAATAAAAAGATTCCAAGAAAATGGTACCAAAAAGAAAACAGGAGTAGCTATTTTAATATCAGACAAAATAGACTTCAGAGTAAAAGTAATCAGAAGAAACAAAGACATCTATTAATTGCATCCTTATCAAAGAAATCATGAAGATTTCACAATCATGAATATATATGCACCAAACTCTGGCTCACCGAACTTTATAAGCACAATTTTCCAGGACCTCAAGGCACAGATTAACCCCAGCACACTCATAGTAGGGGACTTCAGTACCCCACTGAGCCCTCTGGACAGGTCAACTGGACAAAGAATAAACAGAGAGACATCTGAACTGAGCAATACGATACATCAAATGGACCTCACAGACATCTACCAAATATTCCACCCAAACACCAGAGAATACACTTTCTATTCAGCACCCCCACAGTCTCCAAAATTGACCACATACTGGGACGCAGAAAAATCTTCAACAAATACAAAGAGATTGAAAATAAAAACAGATATATTTAATAACTTGTCAGGGTGACAAAGCTTTTATATTAATATAGATGGGATTCAAACTCAGCTTGGTTTGGTTTTATTAAATATTTTAGTTATTATTTTTATTTGATGTGTATGAGTGTTTTGGCTGCATGTGTGTAAGTGTACCCTGGCCTGGAATGTCTACAGAGGTGAAAAGAGAGCATCAGATTTCCCTGGAAATGAAGTAACAGACAGTTATTAGCTGCCATTTGGGTGCTGGGAATGGAACCACTCATCCACTAAGCTGTCTCTCCAGCCCCCTTGGCTTGGTTCAAAGCCCATTCTCTGAGGCCCCTCAACATTCTGCCTGCAGAGGCCCTGCCTGTTTCCATCTCCAATTTCTATTTCACTGTCATCTCTGCTGGGCCACAGCTACCAGCCATTGCAGTTATTTTAAGCTTCTGAAATGAATTGGAGGGTTAGCTTGAACATTTCTATGACCATCTTCTGAAGACACTCGGTTAAGATTACTGTGTGGAGTAAATGATCCCTATTGGGTGAATGCTTTTCTAAATGGAATCAAGAGCTTTTCATATAGGTGAATGTCAATTGTTTGGTTTATGAATAGGAAGGTTCTCTTGACCTAGTCTTGGTGGATAGTAAGTACTGTGATGAAATACTGACCAATTACAACCTGGTTAAGTGTTTGTCTTATATGTCCAGATCACAGCCCATCAATTACAGAAGCCAGGAGAGGAACTGAGGTCAGAATCCTAAAGGTAGGAACTGAAGCACAGATTGTGGAAGAATCGTGCTTACTGGCTTGTTCCTCTGGCCTGCTTTCAGCCTGCTTTCTTTTGCAACCTAGGACCACATGTGCAGGTATAGCACCACCTACAGTAAGCTATGCCTTCCCACCCCATCATTCAACAATCCAGAAAATGTCTCACAGACATGCTGACAAACCAGTCCAACTAAGAGAAGTCCCCAGTTGAGTTTCCCTCTTCCCCTGTGTGTCAGGTTGACAACTGATGCTATCTGGCCCAGAAAGGACTACAAAGACCTTATGAAAGTTCTGTTCCTAGTCAACATACATCTGTATCACTAAGTGTACATGCAGAGTAACAGAAAACATGAATGGCACTCCTATTTTTTAACTGAGCCTGCACCCACTATCTAAAAGAACTGACCTGCAGAAATAGCACTTTGTTTAAATGCAAATTCATTCAGCATCAACTCCCTTGGAAGGCCAGCCATAGGGTCCTGGATGTTTTTGCTCTTACATACATATTCAGTCCCAGCTGTAATCTACCTTTAAATACCACATTATCCCCCTTTTTTAAAAAAAAAAAAAAAAAAAAAAAGAACATTTTTACCTTTGAAAACTTAGCCTCACTTCTCCAAAACAAAATTTATCAAATCCCCTTGTGTTTTAGTAGCAACAATGAAAAGAGACCGTTTCTTAAATGGAGAATTGACAAGTGACAGTGATTAATGACGTTTTTCTTTATTGGGTTGGCCTCTGGCCAAGTGCAAGCCATGCTTCCCTGGACCCCTTGTTGGTAAAATTACAGCCCCAAACAGGTGCAAAAACATTACACATAATGTAGCAGGATAGGGCTTACATCCAAGAAAGTCCACCCACTCCAGCTTCTCCGCTTTGTGCTCCACTAAAGGAGAAATACGAATCAAATTTCTTCCAACACAGTTTGGCACTTCATGTTCTTTTTTCTGTCGACATATTGTTTCGAAGGCCTATCAAGATAAACGCCCAAACCTGCGTTGATTTATATTTTGTAATTATTTAAGCATTTTAGCAAGTTCTCGGTTTTTATTTCCTCATTCAGACTACTTCTGTCTTTATAAAGAAGACACTAACATTCGACAGAAGAGTACTTCCTGAACACTAACTTTACTTTCTTGCCGTTATGTGCTTAGAACACAGGCTGTGTCCTTGAAAAGCCTCTGTTCCCATCAGTATCCTCCATCTAGCTTCCAGCATCCTCTGCTCTCTTGACTAACTAGACAGCATCTTCTGTAGCTCCATTAACACCTCACTTCCTCGGTTACAATATTTATTTCTTCTTCTAGGATCTCATCACTGCAATCCCAGATTTGTAATATTTATGCATCAAATGTTCTCATTAAAGTTATCAACTGTGATGTCTCCCCCCTAGGAGAGAGAGAAAAGTCAACTCAGGTGTGCTCAGTCCACAGACACATATAAAAAAGTGGAAAAGGCAAGAAATGCACAGCGACTCACATTTGCTGAGGGAGAAATAAAGTAGAAAAGTTCTGATGAAAAGAAAGCCCATAGCATGCAAATACTCCAGCATGTATATTAGATAAATAAAAATTATTTTGTAAGCCAATATAGGCTTATAAAATAGAGGGAACAACCGTAATTTCTGAGATACATGTCTTTTTTATTTGATATCAGACATTTTGGGGCCACGCTGAATATTTCCCAACATTTTCTGAAAATCATTCAAGTGTTTTAAACTGCTATGTGAATGTCTCCTGACATACTCTCTGGATTTGAATATTATTAAAGCATTTATTCCTATCAATTCAATGAATATATCTCCGGTGAAACCAATACTCAGAAACAGTTTTCAACCCTCTGCTGTATGCTGATATTGCAAGAAGGAAATAAAATTAAATTAGCAATAACTTTCAATATATTGAGAATTTGGTGTGGTTTTTAAAGTCACTTTCTCCCAGGGTATTTGAGCAATGCAAAAAATCAAACAGAATTTGAAAGAAAACCATTACCCATCACTAACTATTTAAAACCATTCAATTAAAGATATCCAAACCAATACTTTTATTTTATTCTCAAACTTACCACCAAATCCAACTTCAGCTGAGTGACTTCAGACTCGGGAAAATCTATTGGGAGAGAATAAATTAAATGGAGATATTTTAAATTGTCAGGAAAAATTATAAGATGCTCCCAATAAAATAAACAATGGCACCCTTACTGGAAATAACTTCCTGTATTTAGACGACTCTATAAGAATAAAATTGGGATAGAAATCTCCTGCCCAAGTTGGGGTCAACTGTCGTTCTGTGGGAACCCAAGGGTGCCCCAATGATCTCAAATGGACTAAATATATTTGTTATCAACTTCACACATGGGTTGGATAGTTAGCTATGAGAATAAGAGGAGTATCTGTTCTTGCAGGGGACCCAGGTTCCATTTCCAGCACTCATGTGGCAGCTAAGAATCATCTGTAACTCCAGTACCAGGGGATCTGATGCTCTCTTCTTACCCACCCCCCACAGGAATTACACAACATGGGTTCACTTGCATACATGCACACATACACAACTCATACACATAAAATTAATAAAATATTTTGAAAAGAAATTCACAAAGTAGAACCTAGCCATGTTGAAGGAAAGAAACTGGGCTCCAGTTTATTATGTTCAGAAGAGCTTGTTATCAAAGTGGATAAAACATCCAGGCAGAGAGTATATCATTTCCTACTATGCCATGGAAAGCAGGCATTAGCATCAGAGCTGAGGTGCTCTGTGAGCCATGCCTAGCTGATGCATGATCAAATGGATGGCCTAGAGAATCAATGCTTCAGAAAATGTTAAATGCTAAAAATGCATAAAAATTACCAACATTTATCTATTCTTGTGATATTTTATATTGTGTTGTGGGTAAAAAAAATACTTCATCTGAATTGAATCACATCATGGAATACAGAAAACAATCCTATAAAAGATTTTGTTAGAAATCTGAGTCACCACATGATTAGATGATAGGTGCATTGCTCAATGTGAGAGGATTTAGTAAATATATGAAATTTTCAACTAGTGAGTTAAAAAGTGGATTGACAAAATTGGGCCTAAGAAGTAATGGAGCTGATCACAAGTACTCTATTTCTAAGGCCTTACATTTTTATTGGATCATTCATTTTTTTAATATTTTTATTGAAGTTTTGTGCATTTCATACAACCTTTCTCAATCCAATTTAGACTCATACCCTCTTCCACACCCCCCACCCCACCCTAGCTCATGCATTCTGCCATACATGTCTTGCACCTTTTTCTCAGTCTTTTTAAAGTTTTTCTATGCAGAGGTTTACTGTTTGGGGCAGAAGTTTACTGTTTCAGTCAGTTCTTTGACCCAGTCCTTTTCTTGTGGTGTTCTCTCCAATTTGTATTGCTCATAGATAGATAGATAGATAGATAGATAGATAGATAGATAGATATCTATATGTATATATACACATATAGATATAGATAGATAGATATATGCATCACACATATATCAAAATTATGATGT
Source organism: Rhizomys pruinosus (assembly GCA_009823505.1). Taxonomy (NCBI): domain Eukaryota; kingdom Metazoa; phylum Chordata; class Mammalia; order Rodentia; family Spalacidae; genus Rhizomys; species Rhizomys pruinosus. The sequence goes on from VZQC01003599.1 coordinate 3,627,461, forward strand.
CTGAAAATAAACTATAAGTTAATTCCAAAGCATGTTTAGGAATTGACATTTTCCCTTTAATTTTACTCTAAGATATTCATACATACCTTCTACCCATATACCAAACTTACAAACTCTGAAAAAAAGTGATAGGTTAATTCTAGAGCCGGTTAAGGGATTCACATTTTAATAATACAATTGCTTTCAGATAAAAAGAAATATAACATTAACATTGCTCAGTTTGCCTTACAACTAAGGATTTAGAGTTAGCATCACAAATGAGAGGTACCATTTTCATCTGCTTTTCTGGGAAGCAACCCAAGTGTCCCTCAAGGGATGAGTGGATCATTTATATTTTGTCCTTGAGACTTTATTGGGGAACACTTCTATATACTCATTGATTGAATGAATGATTGATTCATTCATTCATCATTAAGTTAGCTTCTGATACTGAACCAGATAGCTTGGAGAACAGAAACAACACAAAAGATAAAAGTTCTACTCTCAGCCAGGTGTGGTAGTGCCTGCCTTTAATCCTAGCACTTGGGAGGCAGAGGCAGGTGGATCTCTGTGAATTCAAGGTCAGCCTGGTCTAAAGAGTGAGTTCCAGGACAGCTGGGGCTACAGGGAGACCCCCGTCTTGACCAAAAAAAAAAAANAGCTCATCATTCTGCCATACAAGTGTCTGCAACCTTTTTACTCAGTCTTTTTAAAGTTTTAAAAAATGATCATTGCAAGGAAGTTGTACGGTTGGATTGAATAAGGTGCAAGAAGGTTGTAATACTGAATGTAATGACACTCATTCTTTGACAAAAACACAGGATACGCATTTTTCTTGGTGGATTTTCTCTACAATTGGGTATTGGCAAGTCATGAATAGATAGGACTAGCTGGAATAAAAAGGGAGATAGATGAAATAGATAATAAACTATCATAAAAGATGTGTATGTAGAAACGAAACATAGAAATTAGCATAAGATATCAGTTAAGAATAGCCAAATACACCCCATATATCACAATATGGAATTGAATTGAACCTGAAAATGAGCCCGGGTACATAAAAGTTACAAATTCCAAAATCATATTTTCTGACAGTTGCCATTAAATCCGTTTGGTATTGTTACTCGTAAGATATTCAGGGATAAACATAACAACATTCGAAACTCTACGACAAAACGCAAACCCAATATACCAACTTGCTAGACTCATGGAAAAAAAGTGATCAGGGTCTTACATTCTAACGAGCCGGATTAAAAGGCATTCACATTGTTAATATATACAATTGCTTTTCAGAGATAAAAGAAATAGAAATTACAGTAACAATGCGTCATGTGCATACAAGTAAAGATTTGACTGATAGCATCACAAATGAAGGTACCATTGTTATCTGCTTTTCTTGGAAGCAACCCAAGTGTCACCTCAAGGGATGAGTGGATCATTTATATTTGGTCCTTGGACTTTATTGGGAACACTTCTATATAAACTCATTGATTAGAATGAATGATTGAGTAAGCTTCATTCATCATTAGATATAGCTTCGTGATAACTAGACCAAGAGCTTGGAGGGAAACGAGAATCAACACAAAGCAAGAGTTCATATCCAACTCATCAGCCGAGGTGATGTAGTAGCCTGTCCCGTGTTATCCGACTACACTTGGGAGGCAGAGGCAGGTGATCTCTGTGTTCAAGGTCCAAGCCTAGGTCTAAAAAGTGATTCCAGGACAGTGGGGGCTCCAAGGTGAGACACCCCGTCGTGACCAAAAAAAAAAAAAAAAAAAAAAAAGGTCTACTCTTTAAGAGTTTACAAACTCTAAGTCCTTTACCACAAAGTTAAAGCCTCTGCAAAGATGTTGGTTTCACAGCAAAGAAATTCTTAATGTTATAGTAAGCTGGGTCACTCCTATAACTCAACGTAAACTTTGAGAGACCATTAGAAAGCCGCGTGGAGAACTCCTAAAAGACTAAGAATGAACATACCGCCTGACCCAGTCATATCACTCCTGGGTATATACCCACAAGACTCATCCTATTGCAGAGATATGTGCACAACCATGTTTATTGCAGCTCTCTCCACAATAGCAAAGAGCTGGAAGCAACTCAAGTACTTCTCAAATGATGAGTGGAAAAAGAAAATGTGGTACATTTACACAATAGAATTCTGTGCAACAGTAGAAAAAGATGACATCATGAACTTTGTAGATAAATGGATGGAATTAGAAGCCGCTATGCTAAATGAAGTACCACAGTCCCAGAAAAACAAATGTTGTATGGTGTCCCTCATTTGCGGATCCTTATTTGTAAAACAAACTGAGTGTTTTTTTTTTTTCTTTTTTAGTAAATATAACACCTGATGTTACTATTAAGAAAAAGTACAAGCCGGGCATGGTGGCACACCCCTTTAATCCTAGCACTCTGGAGGCAGAGGCAGGTGGATCTCTGTGAGGTCAAGGTCAGCCTGGTCTACAGAGTGAGTTCCAGGACAGCTGGGGCTACAGGGAGACTGTGTCTCAAAAAGATAAAAAAAAAAAAAAAAGAAAAGAAAAGAAAAAGAAAAAGTACATTAAAACATACATCAACTTGCTATGGAATGTAGGAATATAAAGTAATATTTTTTACCTGCATACAACTCTACTGTTAAAATGTGAATCCCTGAACATATTTTGGAATTAACCTATAGTTTATTTTCAGATGTCATAATTTCGATATATGTGTGGCATGTATATATGAATATTTTGGAGCAATATAAATTAAAGAGAACAACAAAAAAAGAGCAGAAGAAGTATTCATTTAACATGTCCACCTGTTCTAGAGACTTAAGGGACACAGACAGGAGCCAGGTTGCTGGCACAGGGGCCAAACCACCCTCCCCAGTCAAACTAAAGGAACAGGCCTACATCAAATGAACAAACACCTGAATTTCACATCAGATTACAAACAAAACAAAACAAACCCACATGCAAAAAGCACAAAGAAAAATCAACAACATGGGAAAAGCAAATAAGAAATCTCCAACAAAACTCTGTTATACCTTACCACCTCTTGCTAACTCAACCTACATACTACCATCTTCAGCAAACCCTGTAAAGAAACACCAGTAAGCCCAATGATTTCCCCATAAATACATTAGGTCAAGGTGTAGCCTATCACTCTCCCTGGTGGTAATCCAGGACACAGATCTTAAAAGAACAATCATAGATATACTCAAAGAAGTCAATGACCTAAAGGGAGAGAATGACCAACTCCAGAAGGAAATAGAAACACTGAAAAAAATCTCTGGCTGAAATGAAAAAGGAAACTGAAAAACTACAAGGGGAGAATGGTAAACTGGAAGGAAATGGAAATACTAAAAGACTCTCAGGCTGAAATGAAAAAGGAAATCGAACACTATAATAATCAAAACTCTAGATGGTCAAAACAAAGACAGAATACTGAAAGCTATGAGAGAAAAAAACAACAAAGGAAAACCAATCAGAATTACAGCTGACTTTTCAACACAAACAATGAAAGCCAGAAGAGCTTGGACCAAAGTATTTGCAATACTAAACAACTACAGATGCCAACCCGGTTACTCTACCCAACAAAAATATCAATTAGAATTGAAGGAGAAAGGAAAATACTCCATAACATAAACAAGATGAAAGACTACATGTCTAGAAATCCAAACCTCCAGAAAATACTCAAAGCAGTTCAGAAGACAGAGGAAAGGAAAAGTAATCACCCAAAGAGCAAGAGAAAGTAATTAATGAAGGTATAAACACAGAAATACAAACAAACCAAAAATGCAAACAGAAAATAAATTTTAAGGAAGCAATATACATATCTCAATATTAACCCTAAATATTAATGGTGTAAAGTCCCCAATCAAGAGAAACAGACTGGGAGAATGGATTAAGAAACTGAATCCATCTTTCTGCTGTCTACAAGAAACACACCTCACCTTCAGGGACAGACACAATCTTAAGGTGAAAGGATAGAAAAATAATATTTCAAGCAAATGGCACCAAAAAGCAAGCAGGAGTTGCTATTTTAATATCAGACAAAGTACATTTCAAAATAAAACTAATCAGAAGAAATGAAGAGGGTCTCTATATCCTTATCAAAGAATCAATCAACCATGAAGATCTCACAACCATAAATAAATATGCTCCAAACACTGGAGCACCAAAATTCATAAACACAAGCCTGAAGGACTTCAAGACACCGAACAATCCCAGCACACTAATAGTGTAAGACTTCAATACCCCACTGAGCCCATTAGACAGGTCAACTGGGAAAAGAATACACAGAGAGACATCTGAACTGAACAATACAATACACCAAGTGGATCTAATAAACATCTATCAAATATTCCACCCAAACAGCAAAGAATATACTTTCTACTCAGCACCCCATGGAACATTCTCCAAAATTGACCATACACTGGGACACAGAGCAAACCTCAGCAAATACAAAAAAATTTTTGAAATAATTTCATGCATTTTATCAGATATCAGTGCAATAAAGCTTAATATCAACACCAGAAGGAGCCCTACTAGCTACAAGAACACATGGAGATTAAACAACACACTACTGAATAAGGAATGGCTCAAAGAAGAAATAAAGAAATAAAAGCCTGGCACTAAATGATGAAAGGGATGATACAACACAGCAAAACCTATGGGACACCTTAAAAGCAGTCCTGAGAGGGAAATTCATAATCCTAAGTGCCTTTCTTAATGTAAAACAGAAAGAGCACAAATAAATGACTTAACACTGCAGCTAAAAACCTTGAGAGGCAGCAACAAATGAATCCTAAACCTGGAAGACAGGAAGAAATAACCAAAGTCAGAGCAGAAATCCATGAAGTAGAAACAAAGAGAATACAAAAAAATCAATGAATCCAAGAGCTGGTTCTCTGAAGGATAAACAAAATAGATAGACCTCTAGTCCAATTGACTAAAAGAAGGAAAGAGCAACCCCAAATCAACCAAATTAGAAATGAAAAGGGAAACATCACAACAGATAGTGAAAAGATTCAGACAATCTATGGGAATACTTCCAAAACCTATACTTTACTAAGTTTGAAAACCTAAGAGAAATGGATGAATACCTGACATCATGAGATCCACCAAGATTTAACTGGGAAGAGATTGACAGCTTAAATAGACCTATAATAAAGGAGGAAATTGAAACTGTAATTAAAGAAAAAAAATCACAAATAAAAAAAGCCCAGGTCCAGATGGATTCACTGCAGAATTCTATAAGACATAAAAAAGAAGACCTACAGCCACTACTACTCAAATTATTCAAAAGGATAGAAAAAAGGAAATCTCCCAAATTCCTTCTATGCAGCCAACATCACTCTAATACCAAAACCAGGCAAAGATACAACCAAAAAAGGAAACTATAGGCCCATTTCACTAATGAACATAAATGCAAAAATTTTCAACAAAATAGTTGCAAACCACATACAGGCACATATCACAAAGAGCATCCACCATGACCAAACTGGATTATATCAGAGATGCAGGGATGGTTCAACATATGTAAATCAATAATTGTTATAAAGCACATAAATGGACTGAAAGACAAAAAACACAGGGTCATCTCAGTTTCAGGGGAATCCAACACCCTCTTCTGACCTCCGCAGCATTGCATGACATGGGTGCACAAACCTACATGCAGACAGTACATTCATACCCATACGAAAATAATAAAATTTAAAAAAACTTGGAAAAGGCCTTCTACAAAATGCAACATGCCTTCATGCTTAACGTCCTGAAGGGAATTGGACTGGAGGGAACATTCCTCAACACAAATAAACCTACAGCCAGTATTATCCTAAATGGGGAAAAACTAGAAGCATTTCCCTTAAAGTCAACAACCTGGCAAGGCTATCCCCTATCCCCACTCCTCCTCAATATAGTGTTCAAAATGCTTGCAAGAGCAATAAGATAAGAAAAGGAAATCAGAGGAGTACTAATTGGAAACGAAGAACTCAAACTATCCCTTTTTGCAACTGACATGATAGTTTACCTACCAGACTCCAAAAACTCTACCAGAAAACTTCTAGAAACCATCAACAGCTTCAGTAAAGTGGCAGGATAGAAAATTAACTTAGAAAAATCAGTAGCCTTTCTTTATGCCAATAACAAGCAATTGAAGAAAGAATATAAGGAGACTTTCCCACTAACAATAGCCCCCTAAAAAATAAATTATCTAGGAACAAACCTTACCAAACACACCAAAAATCTCTACAAAGAAAACTTTAAATCCCTCAAGAAGGATATTAACGAAGATACTAGAATATGGGAAAAATCTCCCATATTCATGGATTGGAAGAATCAATATAGTAAAAATGACCATCCTGGGGCTGGAGAGATGGCTCAGCGGTTAAGAGCACTGACTGCTCTTGCAGAGGACTCGGCTTCAATTCCTAGTACCCATATGGCAGCTAAGAACTGTCTTTAACTCCAGTTCCAAGGGAATCTGAGGCCCTCTTCTGACCTCTGCAACATTGCATGACACGGGTGCACCAACCTACATGCAGACAGCACACTCATACACATAAAAAAATTTAAAAAATTATCATCCTACCCAAAGTAATATATAGATTCAATGCAATCCCAATTAGAATCCCCAGGAGCTTCTTCACAGATCTAGAAAAAAAAATCCTAAAGTTCATATGGAGAAACAAAAATACCCCAGATAACCAAAGCAACCCTTAGCAAAAAGAGCAATATAAGGGTATTGCCATACCAGACTTCAAACTATACTACAGGGCTATAGTCATAAAAACAGCCTGGTATTGGCACAAAAACAGGCCTGTAGATTAATGGAACAAAATTGAGGATCCAAACCTGAGTGCATCCAATTTCAGCCACCTCATATACAACAAAGGGGCCAAAAAGACTCAATGAAGCTGGGCGTGGTGGCGCACGCCTTTAATCCTAGCACTTGGGAGTCAGAGGCAGGCTGATCTTTGTGAGTTCAAGGCCAGCCTGGTCTACAGAGTGAGTTCCATGACAGCTGAGGCTACAGGGAGACCCTGTCTCAAAAAGACCAAAAAAAAAGACTCAATGGAGGAAACCAAATGGTGTTGGCATAACTGGATCACCACATGTAGAAGAACAAAACTAAACCCCTACTTCTCACAATGTACAAAAATCAAATCCAAATGGACCAAAGACCTCAATGTGAAACCTGAAACTCTGAAAATGATAGAAGAAAACATTGGTAGTAACCTACAAGACATAGGCATAGGAAAAGACTTTCTGAATCAGACAGCAGCTGCACAAAAAAATAAGGTCAACAATTGACAAATGGAACCTTATTAAACTCAAGAACTTCTGTACAGTGAAAGAAACAATCAAAGAAATGAAAAGAAAACTCACAGAGTGGGAGGGAACCTTCACCAGTGATACATCTGATAAAGCATTAACATCCAAATGTATAAACCACTCAAAGAAACAAAGGAGGAGGAAAACAAATGACCTACTCAAAAGATGGAGTAAAGAGCTGAAAAGAGACTTCACAAATGAAGTAGTTAAGATGGCTGAGAAACATCTTAAAAAGTGTGCAACCTCACTAATAATTAAGGAAATGCAAATTAAAACCAAATTAAGATTTATCTTACTCCAGTAAGACTAGCTATGATCCAGAAAACAAAGGATCCCAAATGTTGGAGAGGTTGTGGGGAAAGGGGAACACTCACCCACTGCTGTTGGGACTGCAAACTGGTGCAACCCCTATGGAAAGCAGTGTGGGGAACTCTTAAGAAACTGAAAATGAGCCTACCACCTGACCCAGTCATACCACTCCTGGATACATAACCATAAGACTCATCCTATTGCAGAGATACATGCATATCTATGTTTATTGCAGCTCTCTTTACAATAGCAAAGAGCTGAAAGGAACCCATGTGTCCTTCAACTGATGAGTAGATAGAGAAAATGTCGTATATCTACACAATGTAATTCTATGCAGTGGCAAAGAAAGATGACATCATGAACTTTGCAGGTAAATGGATGGAACTTGAAGCCATTATGCTAACTGAAGTAACACAGTCCCAGAAAAACAAATGATGAACTGTATCCTCCATTTGTGGACACTAGCACCAAATCCCTAGTCGAAAGGCAAGCTGAGCAATATTAATGTTATATGTCTTTTTATCTGAAGGCAACTATGGTATTATAATGCCAATCCCTTAAGGGGCTCAAGAGTTAACTGACCACTTATTTTCAGGCTTTGTGATTGTGGTATATGTATGGAGGGTATGTTTTCATATATTAGAGTAATATAAAATTAAAGGGAAAAATGTAAACTCAAACATATTTTGGAATTAGCATACGGTTTATTTTCAAAGGTCATAATTTTGGTATATATGTGATGTATATATAGGTGTGGGAAAGCTTAGTTAGATGGGTTGGACTCTAAGCCAATGGTACCTCCCTGGCCACACCCATGGGATGGGCTCTAAGCCAATAGTACCTCCCTGACCACACCCATGGGGTGGGGTGTAGTGACGAATTGAATCATGATGGATATTTAAGCAGACATGTTGGAATAAAATCTCTCTCTGCATTCGAACCTCAACCTGCCTACACGTGGTATGCTTTCCTGTGCGGTCTTTCCACATGGGTAGTCCTAGGATTAAGTGGGTCCTGCCACAAGTCCCGGGGGCAACACCATAAATGGCGTCTGAACGTGGGGCAGAAGGAAACTTTCACAACTTAGGTATGCATACTCCTAAATCTTGCCTTTTTCTTCTCTCTCTCCTGATATCTATCTGTTGTGGTGGAGCCATCTTTCCTGCTGGTTTCGGTGAATGGGACAGCGGTCTGAGGGCATGTGGCTTTGTACATGTGGAGAGCCTGCCTCTGATTTGTTTCAGAGGGAGCACCCAGTGCCTCCCAGGCATGTGCCTCCCAGCATGGTCACTCCTGCAGGCTATAAAAGCCAGTGACCTCAAGGCTGAATTTAATATTAAGCCTTAGCAGTTATGTTTGGCCTTAAAACAATTTTTCATAATTCTACAGGTCTGAAAAACTTTCTGCTTTTAAATTCCATTCCCCCAAAGAAAGACTCCTGCTGCAGGCTCCTCAAGTTCGGTTCCAATCTTATTCATATGTAGATTTTCTCCCGGTAGCTCTCTTAGACCTGAGCACACTTCTTTCTGTTGTAAACTGAGGCCTTTCACAGAACCGCCCTCCCCCAAGAGCAGCCTCTTCCAGATAATTTCAAGCATTGGTCATTTTTCTCTTAAATTTTGTATACAAAATCTGTTTTTGGATAAAAGTGTGCTGCTCTCTTGTCTTCTTATGGGGTTTCTCTAAATCTAACTCTTACCTAAAACCTGCCAGCTATTTGTAGATCCAAGTTTGGGATTTATTTTAGCGAATAGTAATTAGAATCCATTTCAGCATGTTTAACTTAAAGTGTAATATTTTTACTTAACCCCCGGGTACCCTAGATATGATTGACTTAATTTTATCTTGCTCCTTTTAAATGTGTTTTCACCTTAAAAATCTCTTCTCACAGAATTCTAGATCACACGTGGTTTGAGCTCTGGCCTGGCGCCATAAGCCTGCCTGCTGTGCATGCATGCCAGCTGCCCCACTGAGCACATGGTATCTAAATCATGCCCACTAAATTTTAAATTTAGGTAACATCCTTTTGATTTCAGCACTTTGGAAACAAGATAGATGGGTTTCTAGCAGAATTTACAGGCCTTGAAGTTCTAACAACAAACTTGCTCTGATAAATTGTCTTTTTTAAGGACCATTGGTAAAAGTCTCTTTAACAACGTAAATTGATATTTTGGTTCAATTTAAATGAGAAATTTTTTGAATAAAACTGTTCTGTGTTTCTTTAAGCCCATCTTCAAGCTGCATGTATGTGTGAGTGAATGTGAGTTCCCACTTTTAATTCATTATAATCCTACAGGTTTAAATCTATTTAGCTAACTATAAACAAAAATAGATTCAATTCATAAAAAATGTTTGTGTTATACCCCTTAGTGTTAACAATTTTTAATTGGGTTTATAGTATGCATATTATTCAGTTTAATGATTGATTGCTGTTAATTATTAGTAATTGTTATTAATGGTTATAGTTATTGTTGTTGAATATAATTATTAATAATGATAAAAATCCAGTCTAATGGTAAATTGTTAGCTATTATTATTGACAATTATTCATAATTAGTGATTGTGACTAATAATGGTTAATAATAATTATTGATAATTAATAATAATTGATAATTGTTATAATTGTTGTGATTATGGATTATTATTATTCTTCCAAAGTCCTTAATAATAAGACAAGATGGATTGCTCCAAAACTACAAACAACTTTGGCCTGTCTACTTTTGGAAATCCTCAATCTTTAGATTTGTAAATAGCGTAGGTAGAGTTTAGGCAATTAACCAGAAGGGATAGGATAGGGAAAGAATAGTAAACTTTAGATATAGTTCATTGAAGGCAAGTGGTTGCAAATGGGCCTAAGAGGTGGCATATGAATCTCAGCTGTTTCATGCATTACTAGGACATTTATTCTAATTATGTAAAATAACCTTATAACAAATTATAAAAATTTCATGTTTTTCATTGGACATCAAACAATATGGCTTTCTTCTCTTACAGGTCAACCTAACAAATCTTTAGTATGTGTGTATGTGTGTATGTATGTGCGCACACACACGTATATGGATGTGTGTACTTGTGTTCTAAGTATATTGTAATGTTAACAGCCATGATACCAGTAAAAGCATTGCGTCTGAGTTGGAACATGGCCCTTCCTTCTCAAAACGTAAATTTAGATTAAGCAGCCAAAACAATTCAATTTCAACAAAGGTTATGGGTTATCTATTAAAAATCTTAAAATAATGGATCTACACTGCCACCTACTGGTTACGCCCTTTCAACATCTGAAACAAAGATGCAACCAGGTTTTCATTGTATTAAAGTGTTAATAAGTTTTTAGGTATTTGGGAATAAAAAATAAAAAGTATAAAAATTTAAAAATAAAAAAAACTGAATTCCAATTAACATCATTGCGGAATTCGTGGCCGCAATTTTTTAAATTTTTTGTGTGCATACAGGCTGAGCCTGCATTTTGTTCTGGTGTCGTGGGTGACCAGTTGGTTTGGAAAAAGGCTCCCTTTGCGGACCACCAACCTGAATAGTTGGTGTGAAATTCCAGTCCTGGGCTTGGGCAGGTGAAAAGTTTTGGCCAAGAGTGGGATACGTGTTTCGTTGTCCCAGGCTAAGGACCCGAGTAGGAAGATACCTCTCCGGTCAGGTCACGGAAGTGACCGACTGTCCTCTATGCAATGAGGCCAGTTCTCCACACTGTCCACAAAGTGGACACTGTGTGTCCCTTTCCCCTTAGCAGGACTGCATTGCACCTGTTTGACAAAGGAAGCTTCCTAGAAGCTCCCACAAAAACAAAAACAAAAAAAACAAACAAACAAAAAATCAAGATGGTAATGATGGTAACAACTTCTCATGGGGCATATCTAGCCAGTCTTTAATTAACTGGTGGGCATAAGAACTGTAAAAGATAATTTTATTAAGAACTAGATATTGAAAAATCTTTAAAGCAGGTTTTCATGCCAGGCCTGGAGAAGGCCAAGAGCTTGGAGGAAGATAGTTAAAATGGTAATACATTTGAAATAATTGGGAATCTAAAATGTTAATTGTTTTATTCATAATCTATTGACTTTCCAACAATAACTTTGGGGTTAAGGTGCACAAATGGTCTCTATATTTTTCCGTGTTATACAGTATCACTTTGTAATATTTTTCCTTTACTTGTAGGACAACTTAGGCATCTATAGATCAAAACATAAAAATTAAAAAAAAAACAAAAAGAGGGAGGTGGTATAATATTCCTTCTGCATTCCAAACCTCTTGATAAATTTTCAATTTTGAGGTCTTGAAACTAACAATGGGAGGAGATTTGTATGTTCCCACAGGTAAAAACACCAACCTAAATGCCTGAAAATGTACAACTTTTGGCTGTGCAGGATGGACTGGGAAATTCCAGCAGAGAGGCTGACCCATCTGAACGTGAAAGAAAAAGGAACCTCAGATTGCCTGAGTCACAGACACTGAGCATCTCTCTAATTTCTGTTTGGGTTAACTATTCATAATGTGCCCCAATGAAGTTTACCTTCCAGATGCTGAGAAACCTTCCTACCTCTCCCCTTTTATAGGAAAAAGAGAAACATGATGGTAATGAAGTCATTCCCTGACTGTAGATAACAGTAAATTCTCTATAAACTGTGTAATTAAGCAAAATATATTAATACAGGAGAGCTCTGATATCAGCAATGGATTATTCTGCCAAGGAGATGTTATCTGGGGGATCCAAGCCCCCAAAATTATAAAGGCCTTTGCCTATAAAAATGGGATATCTGCAAGGAGAAAGGTTTGGTAAGTCCCTGTTGTCGAAGACCTGGTGTAATCATGAAAAAATGTTTTGAGACATCACTTGCTAATGTGCAGTTGGCCTCTGAAATGCCAGAGAGTGTTACCAAAGGCCACTAATGCAGTAAAGCAAAGTATTGGTCTCTTTGATTCAAGCAAGTCTCCTCTGTCAGTATCAGCTACACCTCAACTGCCTGGAGATATTGTGCAACAGTGGCAGCCATGTGTCTATATATATCCCAAATCTAATTGGCTATTGGCTCTCTCCTTGGAGGAATAATTCATGGCTGATGCCACAAGCTTATGTCCTCTAGTGGTTAGGAGATGATATAAGCCACAATAAGAACTTGTCACCCTTTATAGAGAAACCACAGTTTGTGGATTAGTATACCATCCAAACATCTGTGTCTGTGCTCACAGCTTAGCTTGCCATAATAATATTGCTTAAATGCCTGTACATCTAATTGCTTATGCTTTGATAGTAGGATTAAAAAGGGTACCCTGGATAAACTGTCAATCCATGAAGGGGAACAACCTGAACAGACTAGAGTCAAATGACATCTCCAGAGAAAACAGACTGCTTTGCTTCTCACCCACTTGTGCCCCTTTTCCAAAGCCTAGGGAACAACTTGTGGAAGAGGAGGCATGGTAGAATGTAAGGGCTGTGGAGAGATTGGGGTGAATCGTGAGACTACAGTAATATACACTGGACTCTTATTTGATCAACATGCTTGTGCATACAAGCTTCTCCAATTGGACTATGGGAACCTTGGTTTGTTCAAAATATGAACATATATACTTGCTAATTGGTTTTACATGAATGTTACTTACATTCATTGCTTATGCTTGACAATCAACTTACTTCATGGTTGGGATTTTTGGATATTAATTGGCCTTAGTGTGAAAATAAAGTTTCAGGTATGACCTGTCCCCTACTGCCTAGCACTCAAAACAGGCTTGAGCAGATGGCTATTCAAAACTCAGGTTCCTTTGGGTTGTTAGCCTCACCCATGGGCTCCCTTGCCTCTTAGAAAAATTAAAATAATAAAATTAAAAGGGTGAGATGTGGGAAAGCTTAGTTAGATGGGTTGGATTCTAAGCCAATGGTACCTCCCTGGCCACACCCATGGGGTGGTCTCTAAGCCAGTGGTACTTCCCTGGCCACATCCATGGGGTGGGGTGTAGTGACGAATTGAGCCATGATGGATATTTAAGCAGACATGTTGGAATAAAATCTCTCTCTGCATCCGAACCTCAACCTGCCTACACGTGGTATGCTTTCCTGCATGGCCTTTCCACATGGGTAGTCCTAGGATTAAGTGGGCCCTGCCACAAATCCCGGCAGCGACACCACATATAGGCATACTTTGGAGCAATACAAATGGGAAGGAACAAAAATGACAAAAGACTGGATCAAAGAACTGACTGAAACAGTTAACTTCTGCCCAAACAATAAACCTCTGCAGAAAAACTTTAAAAAGACTCAGAAAAAGGTGCAAGACATGGATGGCAGAATGCATGAACTAGCATGGGGCAGGGGGGCATCAAAAAGGGAGTGGATCTAAATTGGACTGAGAAATGATGTATGAAACACACAAAACACCAATAAAAATATTTTATTTAAAAAAATGTCCACCTGTTATAAGGGCTCTAGAAAGCACAAATTACCCCCACCACCAAGTAACTGGTTCATCTTTCTCTTCATCCAGAAGAGTGGTGACATCATTTTGTATTGCTTCAGATAAATGTTCATAATTTACCATTTATTGTCTCTCCAGGTCTCAAAATGACAAAAACATTACTTCAGTATGTGAATGATTGACACTTTTATGGTATGTTCATCAGACATTAGGTAAAATACCTTTCTATACGTCTTTTACTTTTCTACTATTATTCTGTCACTTACCATATGGATACAAACTATAAAAGTGATGGTCATAAAATGTTTCTACTCCATCTTCTTTCTCTCTGTGTTATACGTACACCTACATACAGTACATGGGTTGAAACTTAGAAGCTGATGCTAGATACATAGTATAACATTCAATTCATGGTATTTATTAGTTTGGAAGCTGTTTATTATATTACTAGAAATGGGGATGGAAGGGAAAAAGTAAATTATCAGAAATTTCAACCCAATATTTTTTAAATTTATTTTTATGCGATTTTCAGTTCGTGAAAAGCCATGATTCCTTTTCAAAATTCTCCTACCATGGATGGCATTTTTTCAGGGGACAGTGTTGCAGACTGTGAACTACTTAGGATTTGGATCTTCCCCCTCTACCTGCCATCTGTCTCTGGGGAACTTCATACAGCACATCAGTCAAAAGGCATAAAATGCTATTAAAGATTAAATTCAAGTCTTTAAATTCATTTTGTGTCTTTCTTGCAAGAGCTATGGTAAGTGAAAAAGTAAAACTGACTTCCACCTTATTTCATTTGTGTTTGTTTAATTTTAACAAAGAACATATAAAAGAAACACACACAAACTGTTTGAATCTCAGTTCTCTCTCTCTCTCTCTCTCTCTCTCTCTCTCTCTCTCTCTCTCTCTCTCTCTCTCTCCTTAAATTAGTTAATCTGAAAAGCTATCTTTTCACAATCAGCCTGTACCTGAACATTCACTTTATTTTTTTTAATTTTTATTTATTCTTGTATGTGTATGAATGTACTGTGTGCATGTAAGTTTGTGCACCCGTGTCATGCAATGCCGTGGAGGTCAGAAGAGGGTGTTGAATTCCCCTGGAGCTGGAGTCAAAGACGGTTCTGAGCCACCATGTGGGTGCTGGGGATCAAACCCGGGTCCTCTGCAAGAGCAGTCGGCACTCTTAACCACTAGGCCATCTCTCCAGCCCTGAACATTCACTTTAATTCTTCTTTCTCCCCTCCCCTCCCTTCGCTCCCTCCCTTACCCTCCCTTCTCCTCTCCTCTCCTCTCCTCTCCTCTCCTCTCCTCTCCTCTCCTCTCCTCTCCTCTCCTCTCCTCTCCTCTCCTCTCCTCTCCTCTCCACTTTCTCCCCTGCCTTCTCTCTCTCTCACTAGTAACACCTGCCTGGCCTCTCACTGGACATGTATTGGAGATAGGCTTGAATTCAATATCTTCCTGCTTCAACCTCCCACATGCTGAGACAACAGAGCTGTGCCACACCACACCAGGCTGTGAAGTTCTTTCTCAGGAACTACCTTCAAACTTTTTTTTTTTTTTTAATCTAGCAAATGTGATGACTGCATCTCAGTTTTTTCCCTTGATTCATTTGCTGGCACATTTTCCATTTCAGACAATCTTCTCTTCTGGGCCTTGNTGAATGTATTGTCTGCATGCAGAGTCTTCGCACACCGTGTTGTGCGATGCCGCGGAGGTCAGTAAGACGTTCTCGGATTCCCCTGGAACTGGAGTTCTCACTGGCGAACCGGAGTCCACAGACGGTTCTCGGCCGCCATGTGGGTGCTGGGGATCGAACCCGGGTCCTCCTGCAAGAGCGGTCGTCACTCTCAACCGCTAGGCCATCCCTCCAGCCCGAGACTTACTTTCAAGTATTTGAGTAACCCCCCGTCCAATTATTAGCTGACAGTGAACTGAAATACACATGTAGATTAGGACATGTGACAAAGAATACAGGCTTAAACAAATTATTCAGGGGGCTGGAGAAATAGCTCAGTGTTTAAGAGAACTGGCTGCTCTTGCAAAGGACCTGGGTTTGATTCCCAAGCACCATTACGACTAAAAACATCCATAACTCCAAGTTTTGGGGAGGGGATTTGACAACCCTCTTATTGTTTTTGTGGTTGACATGGGTGCACTTTATATTGTGCAAGGAAAAAAAATGAACTGTTTTATTGCTTATTATCTCATAATCAAGGCTTTTCTCAGATGTCTTGTGACCAGTGGTTGTTCATCCATATTAAGGCTTAAAATACTGAACAGCTATTGCAAATTCTTCACAAATAGCTTAAGAAGGGAAATGTACAGTTTTACAGATACCAGCAGGCAAAGAGACCTTTTAGGCTAAAAAAAAAAAAAAAAAAAAAAAAAAAAAAAAAAAAAAAAAAAAAAAAAAAAAAAAAAAAAAAAAGAAAGTAAGTCTCCAAGACTTTGCCAAGTTGATCTGTGTGAGGTATCCAGCCCTCTGCCAGAGAGTTTACAGGTCTGCCTTAGCTTCTACTGCATTCACCTCAAGGTTAGCTAGAGGTGAAATTGTAGGCTTTTTCCTGAGCACATGGATAGGTGCACACCCATGCACTAACATCCTAGGAAAACATCTAAGTGTTTCAACTTTCCTAAGGACTTGCCAGTCCTCGGATTTTCATTTCAAGCTGTTTGCCTTGTCTTGTGTACACAACCCTTCCTTCAACTCCTGAGGGAGCTATAATACTGAATGCATATGCTTTTCAGTAATAGCTAAACTTTTTGGATGGCGCTACTCTTTAAAAAAAAAAAAACCTAAAGGTAATATTTAGAGAATTAGTAAATAAGGATTAAAATTGATCTTTTTCTTAGCTACTTTTGCCTGGTTGACTCTACTCTTTGTTTTATTTTGTTGTTGTTGTTCTTTTTTTTGTTTTTATTTATTTCTGTATGTGTATGAATGTACTGCCTGCATGCAAGTTTGTGCACCCGTGTCATGCAACGCCGCGGAGGTCAGAAGAGGGTGTCGGATTCCGCTGGAACTGGAGTTCTCCTGGAATTGGAGTTTCAGACGGTTCTCAGCCGCCATGTGGGTACTGGGGATCGAACCCAGGTCCTCTGTAAGAGCGGTTGGCGCTCTTAACCGCTAGGCCATCTCTCCAGTCCCGACTCTACTCTTTGGATAAGACCAGGGACAGCATGTTGCCTCAAGGAAGCCCTTTTATGTTCACAGTTCAATGTCAAACAATGTTTGATGCTACTCTACGTTTGGTAATTTATCTGATGTGTCTTCACATCTTTTGTTTCTATTATCACAAAGCTTTGCTTACTGTTGCTAGTCTAGCTCTCTGTCACAGTAGGATGGGAATTATGACTGTGTCTCCCATCTCTTTACCCTCATTTCTGTTTCCAACTGCTTTCATGTAGTAGGATGACATGAATGTGTTGGAGAATGATAAGGGAGTAGCCTATCCATGGAAAATTCATTGAATTTCATGACTTTATGTCTCCAATACACATCCCTAACTCCATCAGTCTTCTGTTGTTTAAGGACTGTCTTCATGAAAGCCTGTCAGGCTTTTTGTCTGAAACAGTGCTCCATGAGATGCCCAAAGCCAAGTAAGTGCTTTCCTCCTCAAATAAGCTTTTGCCTTTTCTCCCTGCCAGTTACCTATATTGAGCCTAAAATCCAAGGTGTGATTTTACTCTTAGTATATTTTCATGAAAAAATATCTATTTTCTCCAGTAGCAATATCAGTGTCTCCTTCATTCTGCTGTGTGTAACATTTGCAAAGGAAATCCAGGAGTAAATTTGAAAATGATACTTAAATCTCTATTATTATTATTATTATTATTATTATTATTTGGTCTTTTGAGGCCAGACTTTCCTATAGCCCCAGCTGACCTGGAACTCACTGTGTAGACCATGCTGGCCTTGAAGTCACAGAGATCCACCTGCCTCTGCCTCCTGGGTGCTAAGATTAAAGGCTCACAGTGTTATTTTTAACCTTCCACGATTTTTATTTCCAAGTATTTTTTTTAAATTTCAAGTGCTGCCTCTAGCTGTGTCCTTACTTTATTGCACACCATTCAAAAAGTTATCGTCCCAGATTATTTATGAATCCTCAAACATGGTTTTGTCTTTCTGAACCAAAACATTCACTTTTCCCATTTGTAATTTTTACAGTGTTCCTCTTATTATTCAACTTAAGCCAAACACATGATTTATAAATACTTATGTCCATAAAAGAATTTCAAATCATCCCCTGGTCTTCTGAAATGAATTCCATATATCAAATATAGTGTATGGACATATATGATGTCCTACTTATATAAAAAACATGGAGTATATTGATGGCTGTATATACTGCATTCACCACTGTGTTTAGAACAATATAGTAGCCCCTTGAATGGGTTTACAGTTTTAAAATTAATCAAATCATGTTCCTCAACTGTTGAAAATCTCCAACTAAGAAGTAATGAAAATTGCTATGTTAGGGCTGGAGAGATGGCTCCATGGTTAAGAGCACTGACTCCTCTTGCAAAGAACCTGAATTTCATTCCCAACACCCACACGGGGGCTAACAACCGTCTGTAACTCCAATTCCAGGAAATCTGATGCCTTCTTCTGACATCTATGGATATTGCAAGACACTACAGTACTTACACAAATGCAGGCAGTATGCATAAAATAAAAATAACAAATAAGACCTTTAAAAAAAACACTAAAATTGGGCTGGAGAGATGGCCTAGCAGTTAAGATCACTGACTGCTCTTGCAGAGGACCCGGGTTTGATCCCCAGCACCCACATGGCTGCTGAGAACTGACTTTGACTCCAGTTCCAGGGGAATCTGACACCCTCTTCTGACCTCCGGGGCACTGCATGACACGGGTGCACAAACCTACATGCAGACAGTACATTCATATACATACAAAAAAAAGCCACTAAAATTGCAATGTTATAATGGCAACCGAGAATCCTGGTGCTACCATGTGAAGCAAATTCACCATACTGTGCTCATTCCATTTTACCATGAATTTGTTATATACAAATATGTATGCACTTCTTTTTGCAATTTGGCAGTGATTTGACTTCAATTTTACTCATATTTTTATTTAAATTATCATAATAAGCATTGATAAATTAGAGAAATTCAAATGGAACAAAAAGTACTCAACTGCTAAGAATTTCTACTCATTTCACCTTGTGAAAAGAAGTGCTCTCTCTCTCATACACACATGCAGACATACATTCAGTGAATATGCACAATCATGCTAGAAAAGCAGTCTCCTGAAAAATGACCTGAACCAGACCCCATCTCAACATCCTGGATTATTTTTAGAAAGGGAAAAGATTTGTATTTACTTAATCTACAAATGTTTAGCTTATCTAATAATAACAAAATGAATAGATGAAGAAAATTTGGTATATATACACACAATGGAATTTTATTCAGTTATATTGATTAACAAAAACCATTTTACTTCCAGCATAATATATATAAACACATGGCATGAAAATAAAATGTTGTAGAAAAGAAAGGACTTACAAGACTAGGAGAAGGGAGTCTGGGGGCAGTAGAGGTGACCAAGCAGTGAATGTGGTCGAAGAACATGATATACTTAATGTCGTGAGAGAATTTGTCCAATAAATATGCATTAATAAAAATTTTGAACAGATTATGCTATCATTGCAAAATAGGGAGCAGTGCCTAGTGTCTTGTCTTGTTAGCCTACCTTTCTGTTTTATTCATTTATTAATATTATAATCATTAATCTTAGAATCTTTGACTATAATATAGTGTTTAATACTAAGAGAACTAATTATGAAAATGTGGTATAATTAATCACATGAAGAAATTACTGGACCTAAATTAACCCATAGTCAAGGAGAATTTTTAAGACTTATTTATTTTTATGTGGATAAATATTTTTTTATTAATTTTATTTATTTCTGTATGTGTATGAATGTACTGTCTGCATTCAAGTCTGTGCACCCGTGTCGTGCAACGCCGCGGAGTTCAGAAGAGGGTCTCGGATTCCCCTGGAACTGGAGTTCTCCTGGAATTGGAGCTTCAGACGGTTCTCAGCCGCCATGTGGGTGCTGGGGATCGAACCCGGGTCCTCTGCAAGAGCGGTCGGCGCTCTTAACCGCTAGGCCATCTCTCCAACCCGTGGATGAATATTTTGCCTGCAAGAATATAAGTGTACCATGCAAGTTCAGTACCCACGGAGGCCAGAATAAGACACCAGGTTGGAATACTCCTAGACCTGGAGTGATAGTTGTAGGCTGCCATTTGGATGCTAGGAACTCAAGCCAGGTCCTCTGAAAGAAAAAAAATACTCTTAATTACTAAGGCATCTCTCCCGCACCGGAGGAAGGAGACTTTTAAGCAATTGTAAGAGGAAAGAGAGAGAGAAAAAAAGAAAGATGAAAGAAAGAAAGAAAGAAAGAAAGAAAGAAAGAAAGAAAGAAAGAAAGAAAGAAAGAAAGAAAAGAAAGGAAAAGAAAGGAAAAGAAAAGAAAGAAGAAAAAGAGAAAGGAAGGAAGAAGGGAGGAAGAGGGAAAAGGAAGGAAGGAAGGAAGGAAGGAAGGAAGGCAAAGAATGAAAGAAGGAAGGACAATTAGCTATTGCTTAAAAGCTATGTGACTTGAAATTCTAAACTGACTTAAGTACATTCACACTTTTCCATCAAGTATTTGAATTCTACTGTGTAGCTTGCTCCACTATGGCTAGAGAAAATAATGAGAAACTTTCTAAAGCCCAGGACGGGAGTCACAGAAAACAACATATGAAGACACCAAAGACACTAGATAGTGGTGTGCTAGAATTAGTACTTGCATTCCACTAGTCTACTGGTTATTAGTATCTAATAGATAAATTCATTCTGTTTCCAGGCAGAGACTTTTGCAATTACTGATCAGCAAGATTCTGCTACAATACTCAGCCACACCATCTGCAATTCTCTTCTTTTGAATGCAAAGGGTTTTTTTTGTCTTTATTTTGTAACAGTCTCCTTTAGTGAATGTGATTTCATGGAAGGAAAGAGTCATCTTATCCCTTTATGGCCAAAGAGATCAGAGACCAAAGACTTCAAATAGTCTTTGGTTGAGAGCAAATGAAAATGAGACCTCACTTGCAGCATCCCTGAGAAGGTTTATAATCAGGTGACCCAAGAACTAAGCAATATTATTCTGAGCCAGAACAGTGGGCCACAAAGATGATTTTATAACAAAAGGATCCAGCCTAGGA
This sequence comes from Rhizomys pruinosus, assembly GCA_009823505.1. Classification (NCBI taxonomy): domain Eukaryota; kingdom Metazoa; phylum Chordata; class Mammalia; order Rodentia; family Spalacidae; genus Rhizomys; species Rhizomys pruinosus. The sequence continues at coordinate 3,648,729 of VZQC01003599.1, forward strand.
AAATATAAAGGTGTATTTGAGAAAAATTAGCTTGGGGTATAATTTATAGAATGGCCTATTGTTTAAGCTGAAAGGGTTTTCTATTTGGGGGGCTATAATGTACAGGAGGAAGATATTAAATGAAATATGGGAAATATCTTAATCTTTATGAGACAACTCAGCAGGATATAAGATCTTGAATCTCTAAATGTGCTTGAGAGTCATTCTAATATTTATAGAAATTAAGGCATGTTGCCGGGTGTGGTGGCACATGCCTTTAATCCTAGCACTTTGGAGGCAGAGGCAGGTGGATCTTTGTGAGTTCAAGGCCAGCCTGGTCTACAGAATGTGTTCCAGGACAGCTGGGGCTACAGGGAAACCCTGTCTTGAAAAGACCCAAAAAAAAAAAAAAAGAAAAAAGAAATTAAGGCATGTTACATGAACAAACATGTTGATAACCAGTTAAGAAATGGAGTGTATACATGTATACTTTGGAGCAATATAAAATTAAAGGGAACAACAACAAGAACAACAAAAAGACTTGTTCAAGGAACTGACCAAAACAGTAAGCTTCTGTCCAAAACAGTAAACTTCTGCATCAAAAAATTTAAAAAAGACTGAGAAAGAGATTCAAGATATGCATGGCAGAATGCATGAGCTATGGAGGGGCAGGAGGCATGGAAGGTGGAATGGGTCTAAATTTGATTAAGAAATGTTATATGAAATGCCAAAAGTTCAATAAATTTTTTTAAAGAAATGCATTTATTTGGTTTTCCCAAGATAAAACAGAAGGACATTTAGTCATCTGTACTTAGCTGCATCTAATTTTTTAATTGCATCCTTTGTATGTTGTCTTTGTATGTGAGTATTTAAGAGTCACAGTGCCTCAGCTGCATGTGAAAATCAGGAGGCCATGATAACTGAGCCCCAGCATTAACATGGAGTCAGAGCCTCAAGCCACAAACCCCACATTCCCAGAGAACTAAATGTAAAATTAATCAGAAGGCAACCTGATGAAGGAAATGAAGTCTATGGTTGTCTATTGCTGGGGAGATTGTCCTTAATTTATAAACAGGGTGGGTACAAGCTGTGCTTTGTTAAGAGGTAGCATGTTTTCTTACCATGCGTAGCCATGTAGCCAACTTTACTGTTCTAGCTTCTAATTTGTTTATTGATCCTGAATTTGATCAACAGGATTTGTTAGCACAGAAGAAGTTGGGAAGGAGTCTCAAGCCAGCCGTAAAGCATCAATATTTCGTTCACTATTTAATGAAAGCTTTAGGACCGTGAGTCCTCATTGAGACGTTCTTATATTAAATCTAGCTATAGACAATTTTTATCATCACACAAAGGCCAGATTTTTTTTCCATGAAGACATAAAAGAAAGAGAATCTCCATGTTGACAGAGGTGAGATTCAAAAATCTCATCACCCTTACTTCCAGAAAGTTGTTATAAATGGCAGTCGTCTCGTTCAACATGGTACATTTAAAACAAAACCAATGAAGAAAGCTGCATGGCAAAAAGCTCTGTGTACGAAGCGATAGCTCGAAGGACATTTGAAAGGAAAAGGAAATATCCAAATGTTTAGTAAAATCCACTGTTAACCACCCCGACCAAAAGTAGCAAAAGGAGATTTTAGATCCCAGAAGAACAGTGTCACAGGTGGAAATAAGGCCCCGAGCGGAACGATGAGATTCCTGGAAGTGGAAGGAACGCAGCCTCACACCTGTCTCGCAGAGATAAGACTAAGAGAAGCAGCACAGGACTTCACACCCTGCACACCTCGAGCATCTAACAGGTGAACGCTGGTCACACTCAGTATAAGCCCAAGGATTTAAGGAATGTGATGATATGACCTGACACCATCCTCAATACTTGGAAAGTGTTGAGAAGTTACTTGCAAAGATGAATGAATGAAAACCATTGAGAATATTTCCCTCTCACTATGTATGAAATAGTATCTGTCCTGGGTTACCTCAGGATAAGACAACTATTGAGAGATAACTATTCATTTCTTTGTATTAAGTACTTAAATAAGGGACTGGAGAAATGGCTAAGCAGTTAAGAGCAGTGGCTGCTCTTTCAGAAGACCAAAGTTCAGTTCCCAGCATTTACATAGAGGCTTATGACCACCTATAACTCCATTTCCAGGGGAATTCAACAATATTCTTCTGGCCTCCATGGGTAATGGACAACAGGACTGCACTTACACACAAAAAGAAAATACACTCAAATGCATAAAATAAAAAATAATAATAATAGGGGCTGGAGAGATGGCCTAGCGGTTAAGAGCGCTGACTGCTCCTGCAGAGGACCGGAGTTCGATCCCCAGAACCCACATGGCAGCTGAAAACCGTCTTTAACTCCAGTTCCAAGGGACTCCAACGCCCTCTTCTGACCTCTGCGGCATTGCACGACACGGGTGCACAGACCTATATGCAGACAGTACATTCATACACATAATAAAATAAATAAAAATTTAAAAATAGCTAAAACATTTTTAAAAAGAACTGAGCATTAAAAGGCTCAAAATCACCCTTACTTAATGCAGTGCTGTGGTTGTTATAAAGAATGGAAAGCTTTCTATTCATAGGTTAGTTGTTGTTTCCTTGGGAAGAAGAGTGAAGTGAAAGGAAACAGAAATACCAGAAAGGTTTCTTCAAATGATATTGCAACTCTAAGACAAATGCTGTCTTCCTGCCAAAAAAAAAAGTCCCTGGGAAGGGAACTACAGGTTACTTACTCAAAGCCCACAGATGTCAGCACTTGAAGCTAACCATTTCTTCAAGACAGAAACACCCAGGCACATTTGACATGCTCCTGACACTATGACTCCTTTTGTTACTCCTAGAGACTACAATAGCTAATCTTGAAAATATATTTGCTTCCTTTCTGGGATGAGAATTCTGAGTCTGACCTTACACCATTCTTTATGGATTTGCAAAGTCAAGCCCTAAATGAAAAGATGAGTCTTTTCAGGTCTTTCTAAAGGTCACCATGCCGACAATCACAGTAACCTTTAATTTGTGAGTCTCCAGGTACCAGAAACACCTATGTAATATAAACTGAGATTTTTCTTTATTTTGTTACCTAAGTAGTAATCAATAAAAGTTCCTATTTTCAAACAAGCCTACTGTAAACCTGAAGGTATCATAAATGCATGTTTGTACATAGTCGTTAAAATTAAGTCCCCCCTTAAGTTTTATTCATCTCAATAAAAATAAAATGAAAAAAATATTTAAGTGAGAACATAGAAAAATTGTTTCTTGGGTTTTGTTCAGTGTTGTTTGAAATACTGACATCTGTAGTGCTAGAGAGATGGCTCAGTAGTTCAGAGTTCTTGCTACTTATGCAGAGTGTCTGAGTTTGATTCTCAGCATCAGTCTCAGAAGGCTTAAAACTGCTTGTAACTCTAACTCAGTAGCATCTGACCCTCTCTTCTGGAAACCATGGCCACATATACAATCATAAAAAATAAAAGTAAAATCTCAAAGAGTAGATGAAAACATACATTAAAACATGTATTGTTACACAGGACATCATATAATACATAATATACCCATGCTTTTGTATCTGTAAGTAAAATGATGTATCATAGCATGTACCACAGATTACATGGATAGTGGTACAATTACCAAATAATAAAAAGTAGCATTAACAGGAGTGTTAATTTGAGCCTATGAAAGAAATGCAAAGCCATAAACATTTTAGTGTATAAAAAGAGCTTACAGCAAACCAACAAAACTAAAACACCAATGAAAAAGTAGAAGAGGGGTGAAAGAATTCAGCGACATGTAGAGGAAAGGGGAACATTAGACAAGGAAGGGTTAAATGGAGTAGGAAATAGAGGGAGGTAGAGGAGGGAGTATGAGGAGAGACAAGTAGCAGAAAAGGCTTTAGAGAAAGCCATGTGAAAACTACCATTACAGAAGTTTCCTTTAATATATGTATGTAGATAGATGATATAGAGATAAAGAATGAGATATAGAGATATAGAAAGATAGATAGAGATAAAGATAGAGAGATAGAGATAGAGATAGATAGAGATAGAGAGATATAGAGATAGAGATAGAGATAGATAGAGCTAGAGATAGAGATAGAGAGAGAGATAGAGACAGAGATAGAGATAGAGAGAGATATAGAGAGATAGAGATAGATAGAGATAGATAGAGATAGAGAGAGATAGAGATACAGACAGAGATAGATAGAGATAGAGATAGAGAGAGATAGAGAGAGAGAGATAGAGATAGAGAGAGATAGAGATAGAGAGAAATAGAGAGAGAGATAGAGATAGAGAGAGATAGAGAGAGAGAGATAGAGATAGAGAGAGACATAGAGATAGAGAGATAGAGATAGATAGAGAGAGAGATAGAGAGAGAGATAGAGAGAGATAGAGATAGAGAGATAAAGAGAGAGATCGAGATAGAGAGATAGAGATAGAGATAGAGATAGATATATAATAAACATTAAAAGAAGTTACGCTATAATAGGGAAATATTGTCTTTTCTGTGTATCATAGGCCAATACAAATAAAAAATTCAATGCCAGGATGAAGTCCCTGGCCAGAAGCTGCCGCCTAAAGGACCAACAGACCTCGCTCTTGTTCTCACTCTCACTCTCGCTGTCGCTCTCGCTCTCGCTCTTGCTCTTGATTCCCCACAAGAACTGGATGGTAAACCCCATTGCTGAAGATACTACATACAGGGCAGTAGAATAAACAAAGAGAAATCAAGCTGGTGTTGACTACGGAACCTCATCTTGCATTTATAATGCTGAAAGGTGTCTTCATGCTGTTAGAAGGGAAAAAAAAATCATCAACGTCCTTCATGTGTGAATCTTGTGAGCTAAAATAACAATTGGCTTGGCAAGATATGTCCACTGGCACAGCAGTGACACAAATAATATGTGTTTGTTCAACCACTCTTTAATTGCACTTAAGGTCTACTTCCTAGGATGGAGCTCATACCTGACATTGGTATCAGGGGTAGAAACTGAGGGAGGGTACACAGGTCACAGGACACAAAGGAGAATCTAATACAACTTCTCTGCTAAATAGTACTTGAATTAAACTAACTCTTAATATTTTATTGTTATTAATGAATCCTATGAAACTCTCACTGGGGACATTTCCTGATGAAACATGGTAATTAACACGGACCCTTACAACTTGCCAAAATGCAAAGAAAAATAAGGTACAGAGGCCTTATTCATGAATAGGACACCTATATATCAAAGGTCTGTATCCCAGTGATCATCCAGGAAGAGGGGGTGGAAAGACTCTAAGATCAATAGGGGATGGATGACTGCAAAGAATTTTCCAGATAGCTGCTCAGTTACTCCTATGAATTTACAGCAATGATAACAGCATATACAAGTTCCACACAAGTTCAGACCAGAGAAAAATCCCAGCATAGATATGAGGAAGTGGGTAAGAAACTCCAACTTGACCTAAGGAACTTGTGTAAACAATGGCTTCTCGTAGGACCTGAGACTATCCCTGTCAAGCATGTGACTCTTGTTAGAAGGAGTCACAATGGAAAATATTTGGGGACACAAATTATATATATATATGTGTGTGTGTGTGTGTGTGTGTGTGTGTGTGTGTGTGTGTGTTAAATTGAGCAGAGGGCAACAAGGAGAGGTTTATATAGGGGGGCACCTAAATGCCATCCAAGTATATTGCATGAAAATCACAAAACTTCAATTAAAAAGCTGTGACAAATGAAAAGTGGGCCTAAATGCTGGTCTTGAATTTATCAATGTTTCTCAGTTTCCTCCTTAGCCCTAATCATCTCAATTTTTCTCTTTTGATTCACAGAAGTCTTCTAGAAATCTCTTTTATCTCTCAAATCAAACCATTATCTCTATATCAACTCAAATTATCTTACTCTTTTAATTTCTTCATATCTTTCCCCACAGGTTAAAATCAGTGACCATGCACTATCATCTTTGGATCCAATCCAAAACTCCAATCCATGTTGAAATTATTCTTACTGAACTGTGATGGTCATTTTTAGGAATCAGTGTGACTAGAATCAGGGTATTCAGACAACCAGTAAAGCATTATTTCCTAGTGTCTTTGAAGGTCTTTCGAGAAGAAATTGTCATTTGAATTAGTGGAATGGGAAAGAAAGACCTACCACCACGCCCATGTAGGTAGGCACTTTTCTACAGGATTTATTCAGATGGAGGAGAGGTCAGAAGTTAGGTAATTTCCCTCTCCTCCTTCTCTTTCTTACCCAAACTACATTCTCTTTCATGGAGTACTTACTCTCATATCCTAAGACAGTATATTGAGCTTGAGCAGTTTTAAAATGAGTGGCCAAGATTCCCATGTCTTTGGACTTTGTTTGAATACACCAGAGTTTTTGATTTTATAGACAGAGGATGACATATTGGGGATTTCTCAGCTTTGAGGAGAGAATAAGCAGAATGTCTCTGTTAAATCCTCCCTTCTTTAAATCATATATCTATGTATGTATCCTTCTTGTAGATCTTATTTCTGGATTAAAATAAGGCTGTCCTATATTCACAATCGCTACCAAAGAATGTGATCAGTGGTAAAAATATGTAAAGAAGATGTGATTTACTCTAAAGGCAGAATTCTAATATGTCACCCAGGATCCTTACCTCCTGCTGTATATTCATGGCTCAGTACCTTCCGTGGAGACAGGTATAAGATAAGAATAGAATGCACTGTCACCCTAATTGTCACCATGTTTATTGCAGGATACCTCTTATCTTTTAAGATGAAAATTGCAAATAAAAAAAAGAAACAGCCCCCTGGTATTTTCAGCCCTGAGCTTTTGGGCGCTGAAGAAACATGGAATAGGTTTACAAACTCAGAAGCTTACAGCTCCTTGCCCTGAGAACTAGATAAATACTGTTCCAGTCTTCAAAGCCAGAGGCTTACAATGCTGGGTGCCCAGGCCATAGGCTTTATTGCTTTCAGCTTTGAGAGCCAACAGCCCAGCATTAAGCAGCTAGTTATTGTTCTGTTCCCAGCTTCCAGTGGCTCATTACATTAGATGACTCTCAGGAACTCTTGAAGCAACTGGAGCTTACAGCCTCTGCTTTAAGCTCTTCATAGCCTCTCGTATTCCTTACCTCTATAGTTTCTACCTATGGCTGTTCTCTCAAACTCTTTAGCTACCATCTTGCTCATGCTGTTTGATTCTTGAGCTGAAAGTTCTTATTCTCCTGGAGCAACCAGTCCATTGCATCCTACTCGTGACAGACCAGTGGCTAGTAAAGAAGGTAAGACCGTTTAAGAAAGACTTTATTGCATAAGTTATAGGAAGTGCAAAGAAGCAGTCCTTTGATTAGTCTTTGGACTGAGTAGCAGCTAGCCCTATACAACTAGAAGACGCTGGAGCACACTGCACTGATTGTAGACCACTGTCAAAGTCCTCTGTGTCACAGCTTCTAGCTCTGCCGGTCACAAGCTTTGCATTGCACTGACTGAGGGCTTCTTTTGCTAAGACACTGGGGAGTTTCTCCCGTACCAGTCGTGATGCAATATAGCTAATAGATACAGGCTGACTAGGATCATTCAAGTTCAAAGTATGATCTTGCTTTCAATGGAGTATTTCTTTTTTTTTTTTTTTACTCAAAACACCTAAAGCAAAAATCAGAATGTCTATTTATTACTAAAAACAATAAGAAAATTTGGAAATTATATGACATAATATATACAGACAAATACAAAGAGCATAAAATATGTTTCAAGAGAATATGTGTTGAAGATATAAAAATAAAAATAATAAATACAATATTTTAAAAATATGTGTTGATACTATTCTCTTTTTTTCCTTTGGTCTTTATGAGACAGGGTCTCCCTTTAGTCCCAGCTGGCCTGGAGCTCACTATGTAGACCAGGCTGGCCTTGAACTCACAAAGATCTGCCTGCCTCTGCCTCCCAAGTGCTGGGATTAAAGGCATGTGCCGATGCTGGAGAGATAGCCTAGCTGTTAAGAGCACTGACTGCTCTTGCAGAGGACCTGGGTTTGATCCCCAGAACCCACATGGTGGCTAAGAACCATCTGTAACTCCAATTCCAGGAGAACTCCAGTTCCAGGGGAATCCGAGACCCTCTTCTGACTTCCGCGGCATTGCACAACCAGGGTGCACAAACCTACATGCAGACAGTACATTCATACACATACAAAAATAAATAAAAAAAAATAAAAATAAATAAAAAATTAATAAAGGCATGTGCCATCAGTGGAGTATTTCTAACCCCTGGAAAATTGCCTGGAGTGGTCAAGTGGTCATAACTGGAGAAAGTTCTCCTGATAGAAGGGAAGCCTTGGTTGTCTTGATCTTTGTGGCTGGAATGATATTTCTTTAGAGCGATCATATAGTATTATAATTTAAACTTTTACTGGGTTTATTTTTCTCATGGAGAGGTAAAGAAAGGAGATTTAAACTGTATACTATACGGACTCCAAATATTTGGCATAACAGAAGGAAGGGAATACTGAACAGCTGTGAAGGGCCTAGAAGTAGCTGACTTATTGTGAATTAGGATGAAATAAAGGCTAAGTTAACTCATCCAACAGTTGTCAAGGAAGGGGTTGTTTGGATGAGCACTTCTTTTTCAAAGTAGACAGACATAGGGAAGAGTTTTGAGGATATCAAAGTACTAAAAGGTGCATGCAATGAAGATTTATGGAGTTAAAAATCCTTTAAATCTCGAAAAAAATATCAAGAAAGAACAGATTTTGTCTAGGGGATAAAGGGACCTTAGAGAGAAACTAAATGAACCTCTGCTGGTCCCGTTGGTAGAAGAGGAATATTCAAGAACAACCACCAAAAATCCAGGGTCCTAGGCTGCTTTCAAAAGATGTGATTATATGAATTGGTCATGCAGTATATTTAATGTCTATGTGCCCTCACAGTAAATATAACAAAAAGAATACAAAACCTAACTTAACTAATAACTGTAATGCCCCACCTGCACAATATGCACTGGTGAAAGAAATATTATTTCCGTTATAATTTCAAAATCAGTTAGATATAAGATATGTTTACCCACTTACTCTCATTTAACACATTATTTATTAGTAGTGAAGAGTTATAAAGTTAGCTAGACACGCTATAAGAATCATTAACACTTGGGAGGCTAAGGTTAGAGAATCATACCTTTGAAGCCAGCCTGGGCTATATACTGAGGTTCTCTCTCTCTCTCTCTCTCTCTCTCTCTCTCTCTCTCTCTCTCTCTCTTCAAAAAAAGTTATAATGCCAAAATGCCAAAAGAATAATAATAATTTTTTTTTTTGCTGTCAAGAGATAAACCAGTCATCAGAATCAGACTAAGAGAATACAAATATTGAATACAACAGATGGCAACTCAATTTAAATAAATTAACTGTGTAATCAAATAAATGGATACTATGTACAGAGATGGATGCTTTCAGTTAAAGGAGAACATAAAATATAAAGTCAAGTTAAATATTAAATATCTTAAATGCAAAAACATAATATTAGATTCAAACACTTTTAAAAAGTCTAATAATCAGGAGAGAAAATAATGTTGATCTTGGAGGTCAGTGAGCATTACCTTACTGATGTACATCAATAGAGAAAGCCAAAATAGGCAAAGATACTAGCTTTTATTATCAGTAGTAAAGGATAAGAAACCATGGTTTAAATAGCCCAGAGATTCAAAGAAAGAAAATATATGAAAGAAAACACATCAAGGTATAGGTGAATCAACATATTAGAACCCATGAAAACTACAAAATCTCAGAGTTCCAAATTTAAAAATAATAACACTTATAAGGGGAAATGTAAGATTAACAACAGATTCTTCTCTTTACAGGGTCTTCTTTTGCTGCCCAGGATGACCTCAAAATCTGTTCCTTTTGCACCAACCTCCTGGGTTCTGAGATTATAGGTGTGACTCAACATCCCTGACTTCTCCTTCCCTCTCCCTTCCCCCTGCCCTCCACCACCCGCCCTTCTTTTTTTTTCTCTTTCCTTTTTTGATTTCTTTCAGATCTGTCATTAGAAGTTATATAAGCCAGAAAGCAGTCATAAAGTCTTTGAAGTATTTACAGGAAATAAATATTTAGCCTAGAATTCTATATCCAGCATAAATACATTTCAAGAAATGAAAAGTGGTACAATAATATAATAAGTTAGACTATTATAATGTCAATATGTGTTCTTTAAATCCCAAAGCAACCACTTAAAAATAAATGTGGTATAACAAATAAATCAATACCAGAGATCCAACAAAATCATATAAATTATTTATACTAAGAGCATACACGATGATGGAAAAAATCAAGGTGAAAAATAAAGAACAAAGGGTGACTGATTGACCACATTCACAACTATATTATGTTAAGAGTAATCAGATCTTGAGGCCTGAACAGGCCCCAGCCTATCTGTGGCTTGAGGCTGCTTTCTGCCTCATAAAGCAGAAGCAGAGGTTTTGTCTTCTGGGAGATCAAGTCCTTGTCTTCTCTGAAAACTTTTCCTCTCCTACATAGAAAAAAAAAAGAATAATCAGATTCAAGAATAAAATATTATCAAACTATACATGGCTTATGAAAAAGTAGTTAAACATATACATATAAATAGAATCAAAGTTAAAAATATAGACACTCATAGTCTCAAAATATAAACAGCAGCACTGTTAAGATTGTTTGCTGGGTAAAGCATTTGCCACCAGGCAGATGAACTAAGTCGGAGGCCCAGAAACTGCATGGTGAAAGGAGAGACCCAAAGACCGCAAATTGTCCTCTGAACTCAATGCATGTGTCAGGGCACAGGCACAGCCCATGCTCCATAAGCATATTTAAAAATAAATAAATCTCTGCTCACTGGGGCTTGGTCCTGTCCATGTAGTCTTGTCCTGTCTTCCTTGAGTGAGAGAATCTGGACTGGTTTGCGGGTATCCTGTCCAATGGAAAACAGGATACCACGGTTTTCAGTACAACAAGAATAAATAAATAAATAATAAGTAAATAAATCTGCTAAATTTTTTTTAAAAACATACAAAGACAATAAAAATTTTAGAAATTATATGATTGGTTACATTATTGTGATCATTTATAGAACAAATAAAAATAAAACCTGGAAGAACATAAAGAATTTTTTTTAGTATTTTCAATTGACTAACTGTAATCAACATTTTAAAAACACAACCTATTTTACCACCAAAATCAGAATACCCTTTTTTCCCCCCTAAGTTGTTAGGGACATTATCCAAAATAGACTATGTCACTATAATGTTTTCCAGTTCCACTCATTTTACCTACAGATTTCTTAATTTCATATTTATTCAGTACTGAACAGAATTCCATCACATTATCGTTAGCTGTGCATCAGTTCATGGACGACTAGACTTATCTTCTTTCCTAACAGTTGTAAAAAGAGCATCGATGAGCATGGGCATGCCAGTATCCTTGTTATAGGGCAGAGTCCTTGGGGTATATCCTCAGGAGTGGCACAGCTGGGTAATATGGTAGTTGTAGTTTGGTTTTTGAGGCCTCACTACATTGATAAACAACGTAGCAGCAGTTTTATACTCCCATCAACATTGAATAAACATTCCCCTTCCTCCACATCCTTTTCAGCATTTGTTGTTGTTTGCTTGGTGCTAGCCATTATTACTGGGGTGAGATGGACTCTCAAAGCATCCTTAATTTTTAATTCCCTGATAAATAAGTATTTTGAACATTCTTTACAATGTTTATTAGACATTTGTAAAAAAAAGTTTCTCTTCAGTTCTATAGTCAGATTTAGTTATGTTACTTTTCCTGATGTTTAGAATTTTTAGTTCATTGTACATTCTAGATGATGTTTGCCAGATGAATTGCTTGCAAAGATATTCCCCCATTTCTGTAAGCTGCTTCATAACTCTCCTGATTGCTTCCTTTACTGTTCAAAAACGTTTTTTATTTATTTTATTTTTTTATTTATTTCTGTATGTGTATGAATGTACTGTCTGCATGCAGGTCTGTGCACCCGTGTCATGCAATGCCGTGGAGGTCAGAAGAGGGTGTCAGATTCTCCTGGAACTGGAGTTCTCCTGGAATTGGAGTTTTGGACGGTTCTCGGCCACCATGTGGGTGCTGGGGATTAAACCTGGGTCCTCTGTAAGAGCGGTCAGTGCTCTTAACTGCTAGGCCTTCTCTCCAGCCCCAAAAGCTTTTTTAATATTATTAGATCCCATTTGTCAACTGTTGCCCTTATTTCCTATGGAGTCTATTCAGAAAGTCCTTTCCTGTATCTCATCTTGTAGCATGATTTCTACTCTTTCCTCTCAGTTTCAGAGATTCAGATCTCGCAATAATATCCTTTAATCATTTGTAATAGCTCCCTTTGAGTTGTTGACAAAGGAACTCCAAAAAGTTCTTACAAAACTACAAGCTATTTCCATTGTGTTTGGTTACCCACCAGAACAAGTTGGTAAAACCTAAACATTGAAAATACCACCTACTCTTGATGTAGGACACAATGAATATAACTGGTCAGAAACTTCCTCACTGCGGGCTAGTGTTAACACTGCTAGAAAGTCACAGGCTGTTAGAGGATAAAAGTCATCAACCATCTTAAACAACTCAATCTTGTGTGCTATACTTACACCTGTCAAGCAAGACATGTTCAGTAGTAAAATAGTGGTATGACTGTTCAGGGGTAACCAACCACTTTCTGAGAGTATGTGAGGCCTGCTGCATGAGAAAAAAATATATCTTGGTACTGTAAACCTAGCCAACAGACTGTGGTTTAAAAGGTCTCCAGCCTAGCTGGGCATGGTGGCACATGCCTTTAATCCCAACTCTCAGGAAGCAGAGGCAGGTCCATCTGCCTGTGAGTTCAAGTACAGCCTGGTCTACATAACAATCTCCAGGCCAGCCGGGACTAAAGGGAGACTCTGTCTCAAAAAGACCAAAAAAATAAAAAGGGTGTCCAGCCTAGAGGGAATTAACTATTGTTGGATTGTTAAATGGATTGTAGTCCAGAGAATCACATGGGAATACTTCAAAAGCCTATACTCCACTAAATTTTAAGAGAAATCGATGAATATCTGAAATCCTGGGAACCAACAAAGCTTAACCAAGAAGAGATTGACAATTTAAACAGATCCATAATATTTACAGAAATTGAGGATGTAAAAAAAAAAAACTCCCAACTAAAAAAAAAAAACCCTGGCCCAGATGGATTCACAGCAGTATTCTATAAAACATTTAAAGATGTCCTACAATCATTACTACTCAATCTGTTCAGAAGGATACAAACAGAGGCAATTCTCCCAAACTCCTTCTATGAAGTCAGCATCACTCTAATACCAAAACCAGGCAAAGATATAACCAAAAAAGAAAGCTAAAGACCCATCTCAATTATGAACATAGATGCAAAAATTCTAAACAAAATACTTGCAAATCGCATACAGACCCACATCAAAATGATCATCCCTCATGACCAAGTTGGATTCATACCAGAGATGCAGGAATAGTTCAAAATACATAAATCAGGGACTGGAGAGATAGCCTAGTGGTTAAGAGCACTGACTTCTCTTGCAGAGTACCCAGGTTCAATCCCCAGCACCCACATGGTGGCTGAGAACCGTCTTTAATCCAGTTCCAGGGGAATCAGACACCCTCTTCTGACCTCTGTGGCATTGAACAACATGGGTGCACAAACCTACACGCAGACAGTACATTCATACACATAAAAATAAATAAAATTTAAAAAAATTAAAAAACAAAATATGTTAATAAGGAGAAAAACCACACAATCATCTCAATTGATGCAGAAAAAGCCTTTGACAAGATCCCACATCTCTTCATGTTTAAAGTCCTAGAGGGAATCAGAATGAAAGGAACATTCATCAATATGATCAAAGCCATATATCACAAACCCACTGCCAACATCATCCTAAATGAAGAAAAATTGGAACCATTTCCCTTAAAGGCGGGAACCCAGCAAGGCTGCCCCCTATCACCACTCCTCTTCAACATAGTGCTTGAAATGCTTGCTAGGGCAAAAAGACAAGAGAAGGAAATTAAAGGAGTACTAATCAGAAAAGAAGTTAAGCTATCCCTTTTTGCAGATGATATGATAGTTTACCTAACAGATGCTAAACACTCCACCAGAAAACTTCTAGAAATGATTAAGAGTTTCAGTAAAGTGGCAAGATACAAAATTAACCTGGAAATATCAGTAGTCTTTCTTTACACCAACAATAAACAAGTGGAGAAGGAATATAAGAATACCTTCCCTCTCACAATAGCCTCAAAAATAATAAAACACCTGGGAACAAACCTAACCAAAGATACCAAAGATCTCTACAACAAAAATTTTAAACTCCTGAAGAAGGAGATTGAAAATGACATCAAAAGATGGGAAGATCTCCCATGCTCGTGGATTGGAAAAGTTAATATAGTAAAAAATGTCCATTTTACCCAAATTGATAGACAGATTCAATGGAATCCCATTCAAAATCTCCATAAGCTTCTTCACAGACTTGAAAAAAACCTTAAATTCATATGGAAAAACAAAAGAGCCTGAATAGCTAAAGCAACCCTGAGTGAAAAATGCAATACAAGGGGGATTTCTCTACCAGACTTCAAGATATATTACAGGGCCATAGACATAAAGACAGCCTGGTACTGGCACAAAAACAGATCCATTGACCAATGGAACAAAATTGAAGATCCAAACTTGAGATCATATAATTTCAGCAACCTCATATTTGACAAAGGGGCAAAAAATGCTCAATGGAGGAAGGATAGCATCTTCAGCAAATGGTGCTGGCAAAACTGGATCAGCATTTGTAGAAGAACAAAATTAAACCCCTACCTCTCACCCTGTACAAATATCAACTCCAAGTGGATCAAAGACCTCAAGGTGAAACCCAAAACCCTGAATGTGATAGAAGAAAAAGTTGGCAACAACTTATAAGACATAGGCATAAGAAAAGACTTTCTAAATCAGACAGCAGCTGCACAGGAATAAGGTCAACAGTCGATAAATGGGACCTCATCAAACTCAAAAGCTTCTGTACAGGGAAAGAAACAATCAAGGAAGTGAAGAGAAAGCCCACAGAGTGGGAGGAAATCTTCACCAGCAATTCATCTGACAAAGCATTAATGTCAAGAATATATAGACTACTCAAAAAACAAAGAAGAAAACAAATGACCTACTCAAAAGATGGAGTAAAGAGCTGAACAGAGACTTCACCAAGTGAGGAAGTAAAGATGGTTGAAAAACATCTTAAAAAGTGTTCAACATCATTAATAATTAAGGAAATATAAATTAAAACCACTCTTGGATATCATCTCACTCCGAAAAGATTGGCTAAGATCAAGAACACAAAAGACACCAAATGCTGGAGAGGTTGTGGGGAAAGGGGAACACTCATCCACTGCTAGTGGGAATGTAAACTTGTACAACTACTATGGAAAGCAGTGTGGAGAACCCTTGAAAGACTCAAAATGAGCTTACTACCTGACCCAGACATACCACTCCTGGGTATATATACCCACAAGACTCATCCTACCACAAAGATACATGCACATCCATGTTTATTGCAGCTCTTTTCACAATAGCAAAGAGCTGGAACCAACCCAAATGCCCCTCAACTGATGAGTGGATGACAAAAATGTGGTACATCTACACAATGGAGTTCTATGCACCGGTAAAGAAAGATGACAATCATGAGATTTGCAGGTAAACAGATGGAACTCAGTCCATATTGGAAGGTTACAAAGCTGTGTCTAATGTCTTTGAGGAGTGCCAAAAGCGGTGGCAGCCACAGAGTTGATGCACTTGCCAGTAAGAATTGAAGACAGGCCAAACAACAGTACTCTCTCTTTTTTCTTTTTTTTATTTTTACTAAGATCTCAAGTTCTATGTCTGCAGTACAGTTTCTCTGGTCTTACTGATTATTTATATCTGGTTGTAGTTTCTTTTGGATGTTTAAGGCCACACAGTTAGCCCAGATTAACCAAGTTTTTGTTTTCTCAAGGTCAGTTGAGGATCTGGTCCTCAGGGGTCTCTCGGGGTTTTTTTTTCGGGCGGGGGAGGGCGGAAACACCTTTCTCCTTTCAGCTTTTCATTTACCAGTTTCATCCACTCGAAGACAAAATCAGGTCTTCCTAGACCAGGCTTCCGAAAAGGAACCATCTTTAATGATACATGTATAAAGTATTAAAGATAGAAAAATATATGCAAATGAGAACCAGGGAGAGGAATATTAGCTATAATTGTATCAAATAAAATGTGGTTTTCCCCAAAACCTATTAAGTGGGACAAAAATAGATACCATTATGATTGTAAGAATTGATTCACTAATAAGATATAAAAGTTGAAAATTATGATTTCCTCAACAACAAAAGCACCTGTCCATGTAAAGTTATTAACTGACACTCAAAGAGAGACAGATTGCACTATAGCATTGTATTTCCATACTTTATTTTCAAAGGGGACAGGTGCATATTTAAAAAACAAACTACTGAGAGATATGACCTTGCCTGTCAGAATGGCTACTATACCTAAAACAAAGGATAACAGTTGCCAAGGACATTGAAGTTAAGGAAATGCTTATATTTGCTTCATAGGAATGCAAATCAGTCTAGCAGACATTATAGAAAAGTGTGAAATTTCTTCTAAAGTTTAAAAACAGAACAACCATGTGTTCCAGCAACTCCACTCTTAGACAGTTATAGAAAAGATGTGAAATGACTGTGTTGAAGCGCTCTGTGAGCTCCCATGTTCAGTGTGTCAATATGCATGGTAGCAATTACAGAATTACTCCAATGCCTACCCAAAGAATAAATGGATAAAGAAAATGTGGTACATATAAGCACTTCAGAAAAGAAAGAGTCCTGTAATACGAAATAACATGGGTGATTTTAGAAGACTTTATTTAGGTGAACTAAATTAAGAACAGTCAGACTATCATCACACAATCTCTTAAGCATAGAATCTAAATAAGTCCAATTCAGAAATGGTGAGTCAATAATGGTTTAGCGGCTCTCTAGTCAGTGGGAGATTTCTGAGGTGAGATGTTAGTCAAAATTTCAGTCACCTCCTAGAAATAAGTTCAAGAGATTTGTTTTACAGTGTGGGAATTATCACTATTAACAATGCACTGTGCTCTTGAACATTTCTTTTTTAAATTTTATTTTATTTTATTTATTTACTTATCTGTATGAATGTATTGTCTGCTTGTAGGTTTGTGCACCTGTGTCGTGCAATGCCGCGGAGGTCAGAAGAAGGTGTCGGATTCCCCTGGAACTGGAGTTCTCCTGGAATTGGAGTTAAAGGCGGTTCTCAGCCGCCATGTGGGGAGTGGGGATTGAACCCTGGTCCTCTGCAAGAGCAGTCGGTGCTCTTAACGGCTAGGTCATCTCTCCAGTCCAAACATTTCAGAGATAATAGCCTGTAAGTGTTCTCACCATAAAATCTTTACTGATGTGAAGGAGAAAATGTGTTAGATAGCTTAATCTAGCCATTCTATAATCTAAACACGTATTAAAATACCATGTATACACCAAAAATGCTTGGAGTTTTTACTTGTTAAAAATTAATATGCAAATAAACACGAATTAAAATCTTAAGAAAATTATGTGATTTAAATTTTGAGGATAAAGATTGGGGCTGGAGAGACGGCTAAGTGGTTAAGAGCACTGGCTCTTCTTACAGAGGACCTGGGTTCAGTTCCCAGCATCCACATGGTGGCCAACAACCATCTGTAACTTCAGTTCCAGGAGATGCAAAAACCCTTTCTGACCTCTGCAGGTATTGCATGGCACAGGTGCTCTTACATACATGCAGGCAATACACTCATATACATAAAACAAAAATAAGAAATAAGCATAAAGGAAGGTGACAAACAATGATTAGGAAGAAATACATATTTATTTTATAGTTAAATATGTCACTTGTGAAGGTCAATAACTTAATACTGAATATATATTCCATTACATAAAGGTAAAAACATAAAAATATTTATAACCAGAAAAAAATGAATTGGGACTTCTATTAATTCTATTTCTCTTTACTAATAGGAAAATGAATATTAACAATTAAATATTAAGTCCATATAAGCTATAATGAATAAATCTACTAAACAGCATATGTAATGGATAATTTTAGAGTAAATAAAGCCAAGAACACACTGTATAGCTAAAGAAGGCAAATATTAACAAAAAACATAACCTAAGACCTGACTATATAATTCAAAACAAATATATTCAGTCAAATCAAAATTGCTGTTGGGAATGTAAATTTGTGCAACCTCTATGGAAAGCAATGTGGAGAAGCCTTAAAAGACTAAAAATAAGCCTACCACCTGACCCAGTCATACCACTTCTGGGTATATACCCACAAGACTCATCCTATCACAGAGATGCATGCATACCTATGTGTATTGCAGCTCTCCTCACAATAGCGAAGAGCTGGAAGCAACCCCAATGTCCCTCAACCAACAAGTGTCTAGAGAAAATGTAGTAGATCTACACAATGGAGTTATATAAAGCAGGAGAGAAAGATGACATCATGAACTTTACAGGTTAATGGATGGAACTCGACGATATTATGCTAAGTAACACAGTCCCAGAAAAACAAATAACATATGGTGTCCCTCGTTTGTGAATCCTAGCACCTAATCCCTATTTGTAAGGCAAACTGAGTAATTCTTTTTTTTTCTTTTTCTTTTTTGTAAATAAAATACTTGACATTACTCATCAACTTGCTATGCAATGTAGGAATGTAAAACAATATTTTTCTTTACCTGCATACAACACTACTGTAAAATTGTGAATCCCTAAACATGTTTTGCAATTAACCTATAGTTTATTTTCAGACATCATAATTTTTGTATATGTGTGGCGTGTATATATGCATAAATTGAAGCGATACAAATTGGAAGGAACAAAAACAAACAAACAAACAAACAAAGACTAGGCCAAAGAACCGACTGAAACAGTAAACTTCTGCCCCAAACAGTAAACTTCTGCATCGAAAAATTTTTTTAAAGACTGAGAAAAAGATGCAAGACATGTATGACAGAACGTATGAACTCTGGCAGAGAGGGGGACAAGGAAGGGGTATAAACTTGATTAACAAATGTTGCATGAAAAGCACAAAACCTCAATGAAGAAAAGATTTACTGGTATTTTGGGGTGTTCATTATATGGATTAAGTTGCACTTATACAATGAAAAAGTATACAATGTATGTTGCCATTGAAAAGAAGTGAGGCAGTTCTATGTGCACTAATACGAATAGTTTGCTATTTTTTTCTCTTTCTTAAAGCTATTTGGAATTGAACCTGGGGCCTGGAACATGGTAGATGAGCCTCCTACTCTTAAGCTTTATTCCAGCCACACCCCTTTTTGTTGTTTTTGAGATAGGCTCTCCCTACAGCCCCACATGGCCTGTAACTCACTATGTAGACCAGGCTGGCCTCCATATCACATCTCACAGAGATTTTCCTGCTTCTGCTTCTGCATCCCAGTACTAGGAATAAAGATGTGTGCCAGCATGCAGGGCCCAGGCTCAGCCCTCTTTTAGACAGTTGCCTGGAATGGTCATATACCTACTCTGTAGGACTTGATATCCTTCTGTCTCACTTTCCTGCATAATAGCCTTACTGACCTACAGCACTGAGTCCAGAAAAATAGTCTTTAAATGAAAACTTTTTAAATGAGGACTAGGATTAAATGGGTTCACGTTTTTGAAGCCTCATGTTTAAACAAACACTTAAGAAACGTATATGCATTTGTAAATACAGAACATTTATCTAAAATATACAGGAAAGAATTGAATATTGATTTACTTTAGAGATAAAATTCAAAAGAAAGTTGGAAAGCTATTTTCTACAATGTATGTTTTTATGTTTTTGAAAGTTGTATGTATATATTCTTATTATTCGACTATAAATGTTACAAGTAAGAAAGAACTTTGAAATGATCTCAGTTAAAATTTTTGTTTTTATTTCTCCTGATTATCAGACTTGAAAGGCAAGAAGCTTTGTGGGGGGGGGGGCTTAAAAAATATGTACTTCACTGCACCTGATCACCAAATAAGTGTTATAGATGCACTCTTACATGAAATAAATAAGTGTAACCATAGGTATGAAAGAGGTAAAGGTGCTTGAACCAACCAAATAAAAAGTAAAACAAGATTTCTAATTATTTTTAATTATAAGCAATTGTACTATTACTTTTCTCATTTCCCTCCCTAAATACCTAAATACAAGAACACCCTATAGAAGCAAGGGTTTATTTTGGTCATAACCTGAGAAGATTTGTTCTTTTGTATCCTTTAGAATACAGTCCATTTGTATCCTTTAGGAAGAGATGGCACAGTGGTGGGATTCTGGTCACTTTGATTTGTTGTTAGGGAGCAGAGAGAGATGGGTGCTCCTGCACACCCCCTCCCTCCCTTCTTCTGTGTTCAGTTCAGGACCCAAGCCCTTGCCATGAGGCCGACCTTCAAGGCAGGTCTTCTCTCTTCAGTTAAACTTCTGAAAGTCCCTCACATGCAAGTACAGAGGTGAATCTCCTAATGGATTCCAAACCCATTCAAGTTGTTAATGAAGATTAACCATCAAAAGAATCTAATAAGGGAATAGAGAAATGACTCAATAGTTAAAAGCATTGGCTGGTATTGCAAAGGGCCTAAGTTCAGTTCTCAACACCTACATGGTGGCTATTAACTATCTGTAACTCCAGTTCCAGGGTATCCTACACCGTCTTCTGGCTTCTGGAACCATTGCCTACACAGGTGCACTGACATACAGGGAAAACACTCATACATATAAAATAAAAATAAGTGAAAATTAAAATAAACTTCCAAATAAATTATAATATTTTACTGATCTAATTTCCAAAATGTTTGTAATTGTAACATCTGAGACCAAGAGAAATGTGAAAAAATATTGATGTTACAAAAATAAGGAATATTCAGAAAAGTAGTAATAAAATGGAGATGTCAGACAGCATAGAACTCCAAGCAACAGAAGATGTTCCCAAAAGTCAACTGAATATATGATGAAATATTACATTGAAATAAATACTATTTGGAGCTGGAGAGATGGCCTAGTAGTTAAGAGTACCGACTGCTCTTGCAGAGGACCCAGGTTCGATCCCCAGTACTCACATGGTGGCTGAGAACTGTCTGAAACTCCAATTCCAGGATAACTCCAGTTCCAGAGGAATCCGACACCCTCTTCTGACCTCCGTGGCATTGCACGACACAGGTGCACAAAGCTACATGCAAACAGTACATTCAGACACATAAAAAAATAAATAAATAAAATTTAAAATATATATATATTACAAAAGAAATAATATATATATATATATATGCGTGTGTGTGTGTGTGTGTGTGTGTGTGTGTGTGTGTGTAATGAAGTAAACAGTAACACCTAATTTTCCTGCCGATCAGAAAGGGTTGTGGATCTAAAGTCATAAAGGAGGTGGAGAAAGCAAAAGATGGAAGAAGATGATAATGTGGATTCAGATCCTATAATATCAGGGAAATATTCTGCATCCAACTCAGGACAGAAGGTTAGAGAGTAAGTAGAGTACTTATGTGGACTTCAAGAAAACCAGGATGATCAGTTGACGAGTATAAATATAGTCGCTGAGAATTTCGGAGAACAACCAGATAACTGAGCAAACACCGAAAAACATCAGCTTGTTCATGCATATTGTGTTCTAGGAGGCAAATGTACTTATGATGCACCTGACCATTCAGACGTTGCTGTGTGATCCTGCTTCTGTCCTCTGCTGGCTCTCTCTCAAGGTGATGTTCCCTCCTGCATGCTCTTAGTTTGTAATGTGAGCTTATGAATATTGACACCTCAGTTTTGAGATATTTTGATGTCTGAATGAAAGGTAAATTTTACAACAAATGAACCCTAAATGCAGCAGACAGGAAGAAATAGCAAAAGTTAGAGCAGAAATCAATGAAATAGAAACAAAGAAAACCATACAGAAAATCAATGAATCCAAAAGTTGGTTCTTTGAGAGAATAAACAAGATAGAAAGACCTCTAGCCGAGTTAACCAAAAGAAAGAAGGAATAACTCCAAATCAGTAGAATCTGTGATGAAAGGGGAAATATCACAACAGACAATGAAAAGATCTAGAAAATCATACGAGAATACTTCAAAACCTATACTCTACTAAGTTCGAAAACTTAGAAGAAATGGATGAATATCTGAAATCCTGGGAATCACCAAAGCGCAACCAAGAAGAGATCGACAGCTTAAACAGACCCATAATATATGAAGAAATTGAAGATGTAATAAGAAACCTCCCAACTGAAAAAAGCCCAGGCCCAGATGGTTTCACAGCAGAATTCTATAAAACATTTCAAGAAGACTTGCAACCATTGTTACTCAAATTGTTTAGAAGGATATAAACAGAAGGAATTCTCCCATATTCCTTCTATGAAGCCAGCATCACTCTAATACCAAAACCAGGCAAAGATACAACCAAAAAGGGGAGCTATAGACCCATCTCATTAATGAACACAGATGTAAAAACTTCTAAAAAGGATACTCGCAAATCGCATACATACCCACATCAAGAAGATCATCCATCATGACTAAGCTGGATTCATACCAGAAAATGAAAAAAGTTGTCTATTAAGAACCAAACAATAAGTGTGTGTGTGTGTGTGTGTGTGTGTGTGTGTGTACCACACCACTAGAATGGAAGTCCTAGAACCACTTTCAGGAATGGAATGGAAAAATCTCTCCTACCATGATCTAAGATCCAGGACTGAACTCTGTTCATCAGGTTTACTGGCAAGAGCCTTTACCCACAGAGCCATTTCAACAGCCCCAAGCTATAATTTTAAACACATCTTTCAAAGGAGAAAATTTTGCAGATAGAGACACACACATTACAAAAATACCAAAATATATAAAGAAAAAATTCAGAATGATGATCTCTGAGTATCAGTACTTTTTGTACACTTAAATGTTGAATTTTATACATTTAGACACTTTCTAAATCTCTATAGAGAATGTATTTGAATTTAAATTATGAAATTTATAACAGACCTGCCACATCATGGGCAGCTTAAGATCTGAAAGGAAAAAAAGCTTGATTCTAAACTGTCAAATGAATACAAACAACAAAAGAACAAAGAAAATCCTGTTGTAATAAAATAAATCATTTCTATTATGAGACATGGTTCTTTGAAACAATATTTTATAACACTCACTTTCCATTTAAGCTTAATTAAAAACACTACTTAGAATTGAGATGAGTTGGCATCTTAGTTCCATATAAAGATTTCAGATTGAACTCAAATCTGGGTTGAAATTACCCTATAGTTCTCAACAATGCCTGGTCTAGCCTCATCTATATGTCGGGTGTCTTTCTGTAGATCCACAGTGATACTTGGGAGATATCCACAAGAATAAATTCACCTTAATTGTCCAAGTTCCACTTTCTATATCTAAAATGATATTGGAACAAATCATAAAAGATTTCAACAAAAATAATTCTCACACAAATGCACTGAGCATATTCATCTTGGTGAATGTATATACACCATACATATACAGATTATAATTAAAATGACATCTATGTGTAAATATAGATACAGATTGCATGCTCCCAAAATGGAGATAGAATCCCACATTGACAAATAGAAGTACTTTTTGGAGACGACATTTTTATAGGGAGAGGATTAGTTTTGCTTGGAAATAGAATGTGTAAAGCCAGGTTATTTTCTATTTTACACAGATAATTTTAAGAGTAAACAGAAGGGCTTTACACAATTTGATTTATTAATAACATACATTTTATTTTTGGTCCCAAACTGAATTTATTCTTTTAGGATGGGCAGAAATATATGCAAGAAAGAAAGAAAGAATGCCAAGATTTAAGGGAAGACTCTGGAATAAAATATGCACACACAGACATGAAACAATCTGGTCCTAGGGTAACAAAGTAACAGGTTTTTCTACACATTTCCCAGCCCCCCAGACAGTCCCTGAATGCTAGTATACAAACAAAAGGGACGTATTGTGGAGGTGGTTCACAGGGCTGGGAAGACAAAGGATGAGCCGGCCAAAGCCAACATTTAGGGACAGGCTACCATGAAAACTGGTTCAGTTCTTTCTTTCTAAGGAAAAGCAACATATGTGAATAAGTATCATAAGTTTCCATTTTTAACCATTAACTAATATGTCTCAAAATAACTACTGACTTTCCTTTTTTATAGAAACCCACTTTATATATATAAATATGGGTCTGTGCTTTCATCTACATATGGGCTGCTATCTTCCCCTAAACTCAATCACAGTGCAATTTAGTCTGTATGGGCAGATATGGAAAGGCACTCAGATGGCTTTGAAGAAATAGAAGGGAATTAGCTTGGAATTTTTTCTGAGTGGATTGTCACAATCTGTGCATGCCATGTCCCTTATCAGCACATTTATGCAGCATTTATTCTCTTTCCTTCTTTATGCATCTCCTGCTTAAAACAAACAGGGGATGAAGTAAGTGCGTACAATCACCTCTAGATCCTTTATAAGCTTTGCACAATAGCTGAGACTGTACTGCTGAAATGGGGTTTATTGGTTTAAATTTGGCATATGACATTCAACCAATCTATCTTAAGTGTTGCCCAGGAAAATCTCAGTTAGATTTTCAAGAACAGATAGACAGGGGAGAAATTTCCTTGCTGCGCTGTGTTTGAACATTGCTAAGTCTGGTCTCTGTCAAGCTCTTTCAAAGGAACCTCCATTTCAATGTGGCTGCCAATAGACTACAAAAATAGGCAACAGAGCAGTTTGTTTATAGGAATATGCTTAGTGTCACTTCTCAGGAGGTTTGTATTTGACACAGTACTTATGTATTGTATTAAAACATGATTTTCTCTCAGAAAGCAATTAAGATGAATGTGAATTCAAACTCAGAATGGAAAATATTTATTTCATATAGTTCCAAGGAACTCTTCAACATTAGGCTTTTTGGACTTTCGCCCACTAAATATCACCCTGATACAAAGATGACACCTATAACTTGAACATTGTTTTTCTCAAATGATAATGATATTAGTCACAAGGACTCAAAATAATAGACCTGAATAGATCCTTCTAATTCTCCTAGATTTAGCTGGTTTCATCCAGTTGTATATCTCCTAAACCTTTGTATTTACCTCCTTAGGATGAATATCTTCTAAAATGAATATATATATACATATATATTATATATAGATGTATAATTAGATATATGAACACAGTCAAAGAAAAGGTGTAGAAGGCATGATCCTGCTGGATGATAGGACCTGGAAGATGTGTTTGTCGCTTATATTTGTATGTAAGTGACTTCACATTTTGTTTCATGGACTGCTAAGAAGACTTCTAACTTTTTCCCCCATTCATAATTAGAATATAACAGGAGGTGGGATATATAACTCAGTGGTTAAGAGTGTGTATTATTCTTTCAGAAAACTGGAGTTCACTTACCAGCGCTCACGTTAAGGAGCCCACAACCACCTGTCACTCCAGCTCCAGGCCCTCTTCTGGCCTCCAAGAGTACCCACATGCATGTAGACACTGACACACAAACACATATACACACCAATAAAGAATAAAATAGATTTTTAAAGGAATATAAAGTGTAAAGAAATACTTTTCAAAAACAGATGAAAATCATCTATTAAAAAGTGTTTGAGCAGGAGACATTCCTCACACAAAGTGAGAGGAAGTGTTTCAGACCATGTCTGCCATAAAATTAACTGAATTGGTTATGACTGATTGATTTATTGCATGTATATTTGTTGAGTTTCAGCCATGAAAGTAATGAGAAACAAAACAATTACAGCACCTTTTCTAATGGGATTTGCTAATGACTAAATTTGCTATATATTTATGACCTGACCAAAATTAAAATATAATGGGGAAGCCTGGGGTATTTTGAGATAATTTTTAATCAAGTTCTCAAACCTTAGTTATAATTGAAATAGAAATGGCTTCGACAGCAAACAACCACTGAGCACAACATATGTATGACTTGAGTTGGTCATGATCTGCTATAAAGTGCAGACAACCAGCAGAGGATGAAGGTTTGGTGCATAGATCTAAAGGACACTTGAGATTCCTA
Organism: Rhizomys pruinosus; assembly: GCA_009823505.1. Classification (NCBI taxonomy): domain Eukaryota; kingdom Metazoa; phylum Chordata; class Mammalia; order Rodentia; family Spalacidae; genus Rhizomys; species Rhizomys pruinosus. The sequence continues at coordinate 3,674,806 of VZQC01003599.1, forward strand.
GCACATACCACTAACACCACCACCATCATCTAATTTTATTGAATTTTGTCTTTATTCTCTTACATCATAGTCTCAGGACAGGTTCCAGAAGTGAAGAATAAACTGCTTTCAAAGCTACCATTAAAGAAGCACAGAGGGAAATTTTTATTAAATTCCTCTTGTTACCAGAGTAGAAGAACTTACCAGAAGTTTGAGAAACTTAACTTCTATCTCACTGAACAAGTTGTAAAGAAAGCCTAGGAAAATAACTATGTTAAGCAATGGTATAAGGATTCACTCTTGTAATACCAACACTTTGTAGGTAGAGATTGGGAAGACCAAGAGATCAAGTTATCCTAGAATACATGGATGGAGGCCATCCTCAGCTGCATGAGACTCTGTGTCAAACAACAAATACAACAACAGAAAGGCATTCCCATCCCTAACATGTTCGCCATGACCAACATAACCTAATAAAGTCATGCTTGTATACTAAATAAGTAGAGGAGGAACGTCACATGGATAAGCATGAGATGGGTTCTGTCACAGTTTTACATCCATCCTCAACATCATGGCTTTTGTAATTGTTCACAAGCCTTACGTAATAGAAGGTTATATGAGAGTTAGGGATCTGAACTCGGACTCTTGAATGATTAAGCAATCAACCAATTCCTCCATCTTCATCCTTTCACCGACAACCTCTGAATATGGAGTGATATGAAGATGTGATGGTAACTATTTATCAAATAAAGAATTAAACCAATAAATTTCTTCTCTTTTATTAAATATAATGATGTCAATGAAATTTATTTCCTTTGAGGTTGGACAAAAGCATCTACACTACAGTAGACTAGAGCCTTCAGAGGAGCAACCTTCAAAATAATCTCCAACATGTTACTAATCCACCATATGTCAGCAGTTGAATGCATGTACAAATCAGAGTAACATCACAAAGTAGAGTAATTTGACCTTAAGAATAAACAGACTACAGCTACAAGCAAGAACACAAATCATTATATACAAACAAACATGATACTAAAGAAAAATCAGCCAGTTACAAACTAATGCATCCCATATTCTAGTTAGCTTTCTGTTCCTGTGGTAAAACACTGTCCAAAATCAACTTGGGGAGGAAAGGTTAGCTTCGTTTGCAGTTCCAAGGCACAGTCCATCACTGAGGGGAACAGGGCAGAAACTCAGGCAGGAATCTGGAGCAAAGAACTGAAGCAGACCACTGAGGAACACTGCTCTCTCTCCCAACCACTTTTCCTATACCAGCCTAAGGCCAACTACCCAGAGATGGCATTGTCCATGGTGGGCTGGGTCCTCCTGCATCAATTACCAATTAAGAAATGCCCCAGGACATGGTTACAGGCCAATCTGATAGAAAAAAAAAAAAAACCTCAAGTGAATTTCCCACTTCAGGATGTGTCTAGTTTGTTTCAAGTTGACAAAAAACTGACTATCACCTCTTGTTTGATTCAATTCCTATAAATTAGCAAAACAGGTGGGGCTTATTTATGGCTCTAGCAATGGGGTTTGTGAATATTCTTGGTGGGGACATTAAGAGTTACTCAAGGGATGATGGACAGATTCTGTCTCCTGATCATGGAGCTGGTGACTAGAGTGTGTTCAGAATGTGAAAGCTCAGCACACCAGATGCCCGTGAAAGATGCACTTGTCTTTATGGATATTACATTTAACGCTTTAAAAAGTCACCCAGGGATCTTGTTAAACATACAGATTTTAGGGCTCCATTTCCAGAGCTTCTGATTTAGAATGTCTAGCGAACTACGAGGATGGGAGAGAGTACTTTAAGAAGCAGGTGGTCCTGGCACACTGAAAAATACTGCTTTTGAGTGCGGTAAAGCAATGAAACTCAAATTACAAAGTCTGTCAAAGAACCAATAAGAATTAAAATTTTAAAGGAGTAACACTTAAATTGGACAAAGAACAAAAATTATTGAATAGAACGGTATAAACTCTGGGAGACCAGGGATGCTGATGTAAATAATCAGAACAGTCTAGTAAATGACGTGAAAAGAACTTTCTATTGCAGCTCGCCTTCTTTGTAAGACCCTCCTGAAAATTCATGGGGAAGGAACGATGGCTTGACTGTGGCAGTAGAGCCACCAGAAGACCCAGAGTTAGAAGTCTGTGGAGGTACGGCCAAATGTCCTGGTTATGTGGCCTGAGTACCAACCCACCACCACCAGGATTATTTGGCTGTCTATCCCCTATACCTGTACCCACTCTCCCTCACCTGTGGTGAGTAGGCCTTTGTCCCAGTGTCCCATGAACTGGGTGTAACACACCTCAGCTGAGGGTCGCACAGGAAGCTGCCAGCTGCTAAGGTTTATGGCTTTATTCATTCCACTCTGAGAGCAGAGCTTGCAGACAAGAGAACAAGACAAGGCGGACTCTCTGAACCACACAGGGCAACTGGAAAAAGAGAAAGCTAAGCAGGACCCTGCTTTATAGGCTCCCCAATGATAAGCAAATTATTAAGACAGTTTTACAAATACTCTAAAAATAGCCAATAAGTAAATTATGCATGTCTCCTGAGTATAAAACATAAAATCCATAATTTATTGTTGCAGAGAATGATACAATCTCTGTGCTTACCCAGAATAGATTCACAAAGCTCTTCTTAGTCTGTCTCTTTATCTGACTCCCCCCCAGCCCCGCTACCTTCTTCTTCAAGGGAGAGCCCCTATTTTCTCTGTAATAGGTGTTGAATCCCTGATTCACTACTCTACATTTTTTTCTGATTTGTCTTTTGACCCATTTTAAAACTAATGGATTTGTGTTTGCCACTTTTAAATCTTAGGATAGCTTCCCTGAATCATGTGATTTCTCCCCCGCTTTTCTGTCACTTTGGTTTTGAAAGAAGTAAATCAATACGGTGCCTTAAAAAGCCTTGGCACTGTTGTCAGTAAATATATTGCATTCAGTTACTTGCGCTCACTAAACGTTGCTTGATATAATATCAGGACATCCTCTGATGCAACCAAAAAAAAGGACACTATGGCAAGCTGTGAGTCAAGGATTGATTTCTTTTACGATATATATTTTATGTATTGCCTCTAACCTTGTTATTTGCTGGATTTCATAGAAAGCTCTGTTCTCTTATTTGTGTGCTATCCAGGCTGATTTCTTCTGGGGAGAGATTCTGTACACATGGCATCTATAGTTTATACACTGGTGAATGCTAAGGATAGACATTTAATCAAGGATCGTTCACATTTCACTTCCATATTCTCAACCTCGTCCTCAGCGTCAGAGAAGCTAAGTGGACCCTCATGTATTTTTGACCTCTCTGTGTTTCCTTACCTACCAAATGGAAACATTCGTAAAGAGGCCATTTTGTGATATCGGCAATCAAGAAGCTAATCTGCCAGAAAGAGTAAACTGATTGAAAAGAAATGTGCAAATGTCCATAGGTCCTGCATGATCTAAAAAGGCCAAGGAAAGACTGTATCACGAAGAGGTCAGGTGATATTCCTCCAGCTATTAGCATTTTCCGCTGGCTCTTGTGAAGGTGGACCATGCAAAGGAGCCAACAGACAGCTTTGGAAGGAAATCTGTAGTGCTACAGTCTCACTATAGACCCATGAACTCCACCCCGAGGCCCAGCACCATGTAAATTTCATTCATGATTATCACAAGTACCCTCGGAAGCCTCTCCGTGCCCCCTAGATCTTGGCTTTAGCTTCCCTTTCATCACACTGAGCAGGTGCCTTCTGTATTCAATCTCTGTTTTTAAATATAGAAAGAGTTGGACAGGGAATCCCATCATTCGCTTCCACTTAATTCAGCGGTGCTCCCTGTCCGAGCCCCTCCTTCCAGGGCAATAAAGAAAACCTTGACCTCTCCTCCTAAGTTCTACTACAATATTCCTGGGAGCAGTTCAGTATACATATTAGTTACTATTCTTGTCAGTGTGATGAAATCCCTGACAAAAGCACTTAAAGCAGCAGAGTTTACTTGGGCTTAAGATGTCTACCAAGATGGCGAAGGTCTGTCGTGGGAGCCTAAGGCAGCTGGCCATTTTGTTTCTGCAGGAAGGAAGCGCATAGAATTCAGGAAGTGGAGCCGGGTTCTAAAACCTCAAGAATAGCCCTCAATGGCTGACTTCTCCCAACAAAGCTCACCCTCCTGAAGGTCCACAGGACCTTCCGAAACAGCAATATCAGCTGTGGCAAGTCTTGGAGCTCGAGAGCTGCTTCAGCAGTTTAAGAATACTTTTATTATCTTGGAGAGGATCCAGTTGGATTCCCAGAATCTACACAGCAGCTCACAGTGATCTATATCTCCACCCCCCATGCCTACTTCCTCCCTCTATAGGCATAAGACATGACTGAAGTGCACATACATACATACATACATACAGGCAAACCCACAGACAAATAAAATAATAAGTCAGTTAAAATACAAAGACAATTTTGTGTGTTTTGTTCTCCTTTTGTTATTTATTCTTTGACTATTTCATACATGTATACAATGTATTTTCATCATGTTCACCCACCCAGAGCCTGTTTTATTCCCTTTCCACTCTGTGGATCCCTTCTTCATAACAAGTCCCTGTTCTAATTTGATGTCTTTTAAGTCAGGCAATCTTAAATTTGTTTTTGTGTTGTTTTGTTTTGTTTTTGCTCTTGCCAGTACATTGGTCTCTGACTAAAACCATCCCTCCCTCTCACCCACTTCCCCCCAAAGCTTAACAAACGCATCCCACTTGCTCTCCAGCCCTCTACAATCTAGACTCTTTGCTAACTCATGTCCAACAGGTCTCTTGCATTTAGAAGAAACAGTCAGTTCAGGTCTAATCTCCCCCAGTCTCATAAGAACTTTTGTTTTTGTCATTTCCTTTTGGATTTTAAAAGTATTATTGTTATTATTTTGGATTTTATATGAATAAATGTTTTATGTATATAAGTGCACCGCATGTGTGCAATGTCCATGGACGTCAGAAGAAGATTAATCATCTGGAACGATTGGCAGTTGTTAACCGCCATGTGGGTACTGGGAACCAAAAGTGGAGCTGGGACCTCTGCAAGAGCATCGAGTGTTCTTAACTGCTGTACCTATTAGTGACATTTGAGATTTAAAGTATTGTGTAGTCAATTCCCCTTTCTGATGTCAAAACATATTCATCATTGTAGAGCAAAATCCTTTCACCATTAAACAGTCTCTCCGATTATCATTTCCTATGTCCTGCTCTGGATTTTAAATGGATGCAATCAGAAGACAGATGATCCTTTTGACCTGTTTTTTTTTTTTTTTTTTTTTTTTGACAGAATATTTTAGAGATTTAAACACATTGCGCCATTTAGCCATTTATTTAGTATGTATGTGAGCACATATGTAGCACTAAGGTGTTCTTTGTCCCTTGGGTGCTAGTGACTGTAGATTCCAAGTCGCAGGGAAGGAGAGGGAGAAGGTACTGGGAAGCCCAGAGAGAGGTGGAAGGACAAACTCAGGAACAAGCTGGGAGAAATTTCACCCGGAAAAGACTCAGATTATTGGAGACAAGTGTAGGGTTTTATACTCCTACCAGGGGCAAGAAACTCCCAGGTGTGTTTTTGGTAAATAGGAAGTGTGGCATCTTATCTTCCCAGTACATCAAAAGGGAGCCCTCAGGATATGGGGCTTTGCTCAGCAAGCTGAGGAACCATCCATCCTGGCTCCTCAAAGAAGCTTGCTGGACGCTGAGCACAGGACCCCACTGTGTTCTAGCTAAGTCTGAGACATGTATATTAAAGTCAGAGACAGTGTCTGGGAGTTGGTTCTCTCCTTCCACCACGTGGGTCCCGAATATCAAACTCAGGTCCATTAGTGTGACAAGCACCTCAGCCACTGAGCTGTCTCACCAGCTCCAGTTTTCTGTCTTTCAAGATCAGTATGTGCCCGTACATTTTAGAGGTTCACCTACAGTCCATCATGTATGCAGGCTGCATTCATTTTCATGTTTGAATGATACAGTCCATCATATGTCTACACCACAGGGCACATATTCTTCCCTCCAAGACTTGAGTTTCTATCTCAGGTAATTCTCTAAACTTCATCTCCACATTTCCAGTTGCTGGTTGATATTGTGGCTTTCCAGTCACTACCTACCATGCATACACTTCAGATCTACCATGAATGACTGAGAAGCCTATGCTGTGCTTACGTCTTCTATTCCCTTCCTAATTAAAGGCATCGGTCATTCACTTTGTTATCTCAGTTCAAACCTAGATTTGAGCCTTGATGTTTTGCACTTCTTCCTCTGATGTATCTGACTACCACATTTAATTTTAATTTATTTCTTTTGACCCAGTCACTTCAATAGTATCAACATTGGCATTATTGAAGTTACTGGCCTGTCTTCTGTGGCTTCAAGCAATGCCTCTTTGGCTCCAGAAACATTGTATTTTTCATGTGTAGGCAGACCGACCTCCCTAAAACACAACAATTAAGGGAATCCTTTAAGAAAAGAATTGCTCCAGCATCTCTCTGGTGCCTTTGGGAGGAAGGCCAAGCCCTTTCAGTTCTGTTCTGGCGAGACAATCTCTGCCTCTTCTTCACCTGCTGTCTCAGCACTCTGCATTCTGTTCATAATTGATTAATTTTAGTTCATGTACAGGCCACACCTTTTTTTTTTTCTAAAACAGGTCTTCACACAGACTTCTCTGTGTGTTCGTTTCCTCTTGACTTTTCTTACTCATATCAGGAAGGTCAACTGTTCCTTTACTCTGTTACTTCCTTTCAGATCCTGTTTGACTCTGATCCACAGCAGCTATTTATGAAGGAGAGCTGTTTTTATATTTTTATATTTTGGTCTTTTTGAGGCAGGGTTCCATTGTAAACTCAGTGAACCTGGAACTCGCAATGTAGACCAGATTGGCCTCAATCTTAAAGAGGTCCACAGGCCTCTGCCTCCCAATTGCCTGTGCCAGCACACCCAGCAGAGCCACTAGGTAATACATATCAGTTCTTCTGCCTTAACCTCAGGCTCATAATGTCAAGTGACTTTTTAAAAGGGACTATTTCCCTAAATCCTTTCAGAGAACTATAAAAGCATGGCTTTCCGAAAATTTTATTACTTATGAATGAAAATAAGTTTTACAATATCTACTTACTTCAGTCCTCTTTTTCTAGATCTGAATGTCTGTGTTAAAGATTGCAGTTCAATCTTCATGAAATAGCTATTGGACTGCCATCTAATTTCTCTTTCATACTTCAAGGTCCGTTTATGGAAAAAAAGTAATACATCCAACCTGGAAAGAAATGCCATTGACTCTCTTACAAGGAATGAAATTTGGGAGATTAGAAGTATAGGCAAATCATTACAAACTGAATGTATTAAGTCAAATTACACTCAAAAAGTTAGAAATGGAGTACGATTAGTGAATATACTTAGTTAATAAGAGTAATCCTGCTGGGATATTTGAAACAAAGCTTGGAAAACAGTACGTACTTGTGATGATCAGGATGTGTCTGATCCCACAAAAAATTCAAAAGTTAGGGCCTGGAAAGTTGGCTTAATGGTTATGAGCATAAATGAGACTTGTAAAGGATCTAAGCCCCCACGATGGGCAGCTCTCAACTGCTTATATATCAATCTACAAAGGACCCCACTGCTCCCTCTGTTCTCAGATCATACCTGCATGTAACCCACCTACACACACACACACACACACACACACACACACACACACACAAACACACACACACCACAAATAAAAACAAAAAAAATTTAATTAAAATGTTGAAACTCAATTCCCAATGGAATAGGGCTAAGAATTAGAGCCTGTCAGGAAGTGGTGAAGTCCAGATTTGTCTTAGTGAAAAGGTTCAAAGTGATCAGTGCCTTTCGCAAAAGAGACCTAAGGAGTCTATCCAACCCATCAATATGTGAAGGAAAAATAAGAAGGAGCTGTCTGAGGTCTATGAGATCACTGACAATTTGTCTGGCACCTCAATTGTATAGCTTTTAGCCTCCAGAATTGTGATAAATTTCTGTTGTTAATAACTCACCCATTCTATGCCATTCACAGCATCCAGAATGGATTGTACACTACTAACGACTCTCCCGTTTTATAAGAAGGTCTTTATGAAAAAGTGATCAACTAAAAAGTATAAACTAAACATTTATCAAAGGTGCTCTTCAAGTGTTGGTATCAGGGGGAAAAACAGTGAATAAAATTTGAAATAAATTATCTAATTTCACTTTTCAGTCTTAGTGGAATAATAAAACAAGGACAGAAACTTATAAAAAAAGAAAGGGGATTTTTCTTTGAAGTGATACATATTTCTGAACTACCCACATGTGACTTTAGAAAAAAAAAGTATTACATCTCTGGCATGAGAAACAAACCAAACAACTCTGTTTATCCTTTTAAAGTCCACCAAAAAAGACACATTCAAATATTCTATAATTGAATATTTAAATTTTGTCTTGGATTAAATAAAACCCATATGAAACATTTCTTGCTATGACACAGGCAGACATCAGAACAAGAACTTTTGATTGATGGTCAAGGGATGGAAATTCTATTCCAAGACTCAGTACTAACTGGAACCTTGCGCAAGACACTGAACCTCCAATTGTGTGTTGTCTCCAATGAAACAGGAAGTTGGTTGGGCTTACGTGGTCTATGAGGCCTTTGGCTCCAATTCTGGTGTGAAATACAGTTGACAAGCAAATGTACTTTGCACAGAAATATTTACTTGCTGATGAGTATAATTGCTTCCTCGTGGATAAGGACATGCTCATCACTCTCATTTGTATGAGTGCAGCTCTGTCTTTGATTTCCACAGTGAGCCCATCAAGCTCTGTGATATTTTGTGAACAAACCTATAAGGAATCATTCTTTCAAATGAGTCCCATCCCACCCTAGATAGAGAAGTCCAGAGTTGCACATGGACTCCACTGAGTATGAGATTTGTCAGTTTGTGAAACTCCTAGAATTACAAAGCAAGATTTATCAGTTTGAAGCTCTCAGAATTAGAGATAGCGAGACAGCTGGGCAGGTGCCACCAAGCCTGCTGGCCTGAGTCCAATCCTCAGGACTCACATATGTCTGCCTTGGGTTGCACAGGAACATGCACACATACAGACACACACATACACAAGAGAGAAGAAAGATGAAAGAAAGAAAGAAAGAAAGAAAGAAAGAAAGAAAGAAAGAAAGAAAGAAAGAAAGAAAGAAAGAGAGAGAGAGAGAGAGAAAGGGAGGGAGGGAAGGAGGGAGGGATGGAGGGAGGGAGGAGGAAGAAAGGTATCTCTGTGTCAAAAAATACTTAGAATTACCTTCTGAACTGAAAATGAACAGTTTCAAATTATTTAATCTATCTTTGTTTTTCACTTATCAATCACATCCTAAATAGAGTTAAATCTAAACTTCTTAGTTGTGTTTTGATTTTTTATAATGGTGAAAATTTCCTAGCCAATATTGGACAGGATTGGACAGGATTGGTCAGGATTGGAGGGGGCTAGCTTCATGTGACAGCATTACCTTTCTAAAATATGTGACTTAATGAGAACATAAGGAGATGGGTTTTCTTATATGACTGGTAAAATAGTAATGTTTTATACAATCCCAAAAGTGATTCTAAATGTATCTTGAAATATATATATATATATATATATATATATATATGTGTGTGTGTGTGTGTGTGTGTGTGTGTGTGTGTGTGTGTGTGTGTCTTTTTGAGGCGGGGTCTCCCTGTAGCTCTGGCTGTCCTGAAACTTGCTATTAGACCAGGCTGGCCTTGAATTCATAGAGATCCACCTGCTTATGCTTCCCAAGTGCTGGGATTAAAGACATGTGCCACCACACCTGGCATAGATCATTACATTTTAAATAAATGCATACATTCCCAAAGAGAATACTTGAAGTATAACACTTTCTGTTTAGACATTTCTAATCTGCTTCTTTAAAACTCAGATTTGTTATACTATACATATTGATATTTATAATAAATAAAGGTAGTTTTCTGAAGGAGATGAATCTAAGGTAAAATTTGCTATTATAACTTTCGTCTATGGTATCCAGAATAAATACATAAATAATTTTAAAGAAAAATTGAACTTTCCCTAAGTATATTTACTGTCTTTAAATTTCTGAATTACCGAAAACTTACTGGTATAGCTGTTATTAGAATACTATTTTCTGGGGCTGGAGAGATGACTCAGTGGTTAAGAGCACCGACTGTTCTTGCAGAGGACCTGGGTTCGATTCCCAGCACCCACATGGTGGCTAAGAACCATCTTTAACTCCAGTTCCAGGGGATTCCAATGCCCTCTTCTGAACTCCACGGCATAGCACGACACTGGTGCACTGACCTGCATACAGACAGTACACTCATACACATGGTCTACAGAGTGAGTTCCAGGACACCTGGGGCTACAGGGAGACCCTGTCTGGAAAAGACCAAAATAATAATAATAATAATATTAAGAAGAAGAAGAAGAAGAAGAAGAAGAAGAAGAAGAAGAAGAAGAAGAAGAAGAAGAAATTTAAAAAATTAAAAAGAATACTATTTTCTTGTCATCATGAGGACAATTCCTTCACCAGCCTTAGTTGGACTCACTCTTTTTTTTAATTTTATTTGTTTTCTGTGTGCATGAATGTGCTGTCTGCATGTAGGTTTGTGCACCCATGTCGTGCAATGCTGTGGAGGTCAGAAGAGGGTGTCAGAATCCCCTGGAACTGGAGTTAAAGACGGTTCTCAGCTGCCATTTGCGTGCTAGGGATCGAACCCGGGTCCTCTGCAAGAGCAGTAGGTGCTCTTAACCACTACAGCCCTGGACTCACTCTTAAACACAAAGCTACAGTTTGAAAGGCTGGCAAACTTTATTTTTTATTCTAATGTGTTAATTCTATTTACTAATTTGATATTCTATTAATCAAACTGACAACCCACCTTTCTTTTTGGTCGTTGTTGAGAGATGGTCATTGTTTTCATATTATTTTTTTTCTCCAGTCTGATGGTTAGCCTTCATTGCCAACTTGGCTTAAATAGTCTAGGGGACAAACCTTTCTGAGAGTGTGCCCGTGAATTAAAACCAGAGAGGTTTAATTGAGGAAGGAAACCCATTTTGAATGTGGACAGAACCATCCATTTCTGCCACTGTGACAAACCATGCCACAATGGATTGCACTCTCAAACCATGAACTAATATAAATTCTTCACCCTTAAGTTTCTAAAACACCCATTCAGAAGAAAGGAGTCACAAACTTCTACAAGCTACATAGATTTGTTTATTGAAACTAAACAGACTATTGTCGTTAACATTTTTTGATTTCCTATAAGGGAAAATCATAATTTATGAGGAACTTAAAAGAAAAAATATTTATGAACATTGAAAACAATTGAGATATTTCCTTCCACTTAAAAATTTTTAAACATTACTGTGAATATTTTAAACATCATTGTGTACATTCAGTTCAGAGGCCAAGTCGCAGGTGTCAGTTCTCCCCTTCCCATGTGGGTCATGGGCATTAAACTCGTCATCAGGCAGGGTGTCAAGTGCCTTCACTAGGTGAACCACAGCGTCCCTCATTGGATCTTATTCCACCTGTCCTCTGATGGTTTGTGTTCTTTCATCTTTTATTATTCTGTTAATGTAGACTTCACAATCTACCATCCTGTCACTTTCTCACACAATCTAAATTATTTAGGATTTATGTTTATTATTTCTTAACATGCTTTGTTAATACATTACACTTGAAATCTGGTCAAAGAGGAAAATATTTGGCAGATTTGTTATTGCCATTGTCAGTCTCTTGTGAACATTCCACTATAATGATGAATTATAAGTCTACAACTATTTACTTGGAGAAAAAGGTTTTCACTTTTATTTGGTGGGCATTTCATACATTGTAGTGTATTTATTTGAGTTCCACCCTTTCCACCTGCCCCTCTAACTCCTTCCCTCCCCTGTCTCCCCAACTATTTTTCAATGTCTTATCCTCTTCTTTGATTATTGCTATCATTGTATATACAATCATACATATATGTGGGTATATGTATTCATTTACTATGATGCTGATTCTATTTAGTGGTGTTCTTGTTTATTTGTGTTGCTTAGGACCTATTACTTGGGATTAGACAATCTATCAAGGACCTTTTCTCTAGAGAAAACAGATTCTTCCTCACTTAGAGGAAACTTTTAAAATAGGTATAAATACTGAATCTATTTTCTACTAGTTCTTCCACAACTAAAAGTAGCTAGGTTCTATTATCTACTGGTCAGATAGCAATAAAGACCTCAAATGTGTACAGAGCCGGGCGTGGTGGTGCATGCCTTTAATCCTAGCACTTGGGAGGCAGAGGCAGGTGGATCTTTGTGAGTTCAAGGCCAGCCTGGTCTACAGAGTGAGTTCCAGGACAGCTGGGGCTACAGGGAGACCCTGTCTAAAAAAAAAAAAAAAAAAAAAAAAAAGAGCCCAGTGATATAAAGGAAACCTGCTTGAGTGCTTTGCAGTATAGTTTTCCAGAACAAATAACTTGACTAAACTTATGATTGTCACAAAGGAATTCTATAGCTTAGCAGATGAAACAGCTTCTTGAAACATCCAGTTGTGTGTGTGTGTCTTATCCTAATTATGTAATACAGTAGACACTAATGAAACTATCTGCTTTTATTCATCAAAGATAACAGAGGATCTGCTTATCTTTTGTAAACTATGTAGAATTGAATGATCTCTTACCATCCACCCCACACTTAATATTTACAATGAAGACTCAGGACACTGGAATTGATTCACTTTCCACATTTATTCTGGTCCCTTATGGTTTATCCTCTAGCCAGTACCTACTACGGGCATTCGTACAGGCTGATCTGTCATTTTTTATCTCATTTTAAGCAATTTTACGAGCCCTGTCTTGATGCTTTCCACCTGAAACTAGGAGCACTGATACTGTGGATACTCCAGGTACTGATGAGTTACAAGCTAACATCTCTACATGTGGGAAAAGACCCTGTCTTGTGCTCTACTAGATCTTCAGTGCATCCCATGATGCTTTTTTACATACTTAGCACATAATCATTTCTTGAGTGAATCCTCATCAAAAACTGTTTCCTTACCAACTTTAACATGAGAGCAGAATTTAATCATCTATGTTCCTCGAGGTTCAAGGTATCCTCAAAATGAGTTTATCAGCCAACAGGTCAGAAAACAGTCCCACTTCAAAGTTCTGCCATCTCTGGCTTCTCAGCCTTGTTGAGACTTTGTCCTTCATTACTTCAGTGCAGATGACTAAACCAAGTACTTGACAAATGTTAGCTGAACTAGCACTGCGCTGTATACCTGGCCCCCTTTTTACTGTTTTATCTTGAGATGGTCTCTTTAAATGGCCTAGGCTGACCTAGAGCTAGCTCATTCTATGTAACCCTGCCAGGCCCTGAGTTTGAAACCCTCCTTCCTTACCCTCTCACAAAGCTGTACCACCAGTCCCAGCTTCCTTGTAACTCTCAATGCTTACTGTGCCTTTGTGTTGAATCAACTCCTCCTCCATCACAATATGAGAATCTTGGCTCTGATGAAAAGGCTCTCCAAAGACTTTAAGAGCTAGCATTGGCTTTCCAGCTTGGATTGGGCAATTGCTACTCATATGTATCAACCTCGAAACAGTCTCAGAATTCATAAAATAAAACTCAGCTCTCCTTGCTCCAGAACTTGTTTTTTAGTGGGTTTGCCTTAAACACTGTGGGTAATTTCATTATATAAACATTTAGTATGGTTTTCTGTCCATGACACAGTATAAAAACAATACTCTTTTAATTTTGCTCATTTTCTGATTTTTGAAATATGCTGAGGTACTGGGAGAGGGCTCAGTGAGTAAAGCCACTTGATAACCTGAGTTCAGACCCCAAGCCCCACAGCAGGTGGAAGGAGAGAACTGATTGGAACAAGTTATTCTTTGACCTTTGTCACTACCCATCCCACACAATCAAACAAAACACACACACACACACACACACACACACACACACACACAGTGTATAAGAATATAATAACATTTGAAAGACATCGAATCTTACAATCCTGCTTCAGTAATATATTAGATGATTTAACATTTTGAATCACACATTACTCTTATTGAAATATTAGTATTTGATAGGCAGCAGTGAACTACTGTGGTTAACTTCTTTAGGTACATACTATGCTTAATCACCACAATGTTATAATTTTCTTGTGATCAAATAAGCGTCTATAACTTGCACATATTTCTGGGCTAATTCATGTCTTTGTTTCACTGTCGCAGTTTTTCCAATGAAAAGCATCACTCTGAGAATACAGTGAGAAGAGCTTTCTACTGCCCCTCCAAAACTTGTCCTTTAAAGAAAGTAAAGCAGTAGATTTAAAATGTGTATTACTTACTTGTCTTTTCCTGCAGTAAAATACCTGACAAAAGCAGTTTAACAAAGGAGGGCCTTGTTTGGAGTCCCAGCTGGAGGACACAGTTCACCATGGCTGCAGGAGCTTGAGGAAGGTGATCACACTGTACCTGCAGTAAAGAAATAGAAAAGGCTGAATTGGGGGACTCAGCTCCGTTTCTTCTTTTCGTTAAATCCAAGACCCCAACCCATATAGTGGTGCCACCTGCTGTTAAGATTACTCATCCCACCTCACTGGACCGCATCTACGTAGGACTGCACCTACACAGTGCCTCACAGACCAGCCCAGGGGTATTCTAGGCCTTGCTAAAGTGACCATCAACATGAGCATCACAGAATGACCAGTTAGCCTCGTAAAGTCATATGCAAATAGATGTGAAGTCCACTCATTTCCTTGCCCATTACTAGATCTTATTATTTCACTGGTCATACATAATTCATCTGATCATTCTACAATTTAAATAACTCATATAATTACACATTATAGTATATTATATAATATGTACTTCATTTGTGCATCTCAATTTTTTAAAATTTATATCTCAATTTCTACAGTTTTTTTTAAATGTACAATTATTTTTAAAGAAATGGGAAATTGTAAGGTAGGCTTGGTGGTGAGTGTCTTTAATCCCAGCACTCAGAAGGCAGAGAGACAGGTTGATGATGCCTGTGAGATTGAAGCAAGTTCCACGCTAGCTGGAGCTACAGGGAGATCCTGTCTCAAAAAACAAAGCAAGTAAACAAACAACAACAAAAAGAAGAAATAAATAGGAAATTCTGAAAAATGAGGCTTCTAGTGGTAGTTCAATTTTCATAATTGTAAGTAAAACATACCCAGCTAATTTTGTAATGTAGTTTATACCCAGCTAATTTTGTAATGTAGTTTAGCTTAACAATAGCCTTATTTTAAAAGCAAAAAATGGATGTAGAAGGGAAATAAGGAAGGGAGAAATATTCAGTTGAGGTATAAAAATGTAAAAAAGAATGGATGGTGGTTTGAATGGAAAATGTCCCCCATAGGCACCAGTTTTTGAACACTTGTCCCCAGTTGGTGGCACTGTGTGTGGAAGTTTAGGTGTGGCCTTGTGGAGGAAACAGAGCACTGTATGTGAACTTTGAGAGATGGCCTAGTGGTTAAGAGTGCCAACTGTTCTTGCAGAGGACCCGGGTTTGATCCCCAGCACCCACATGGCAGCTGAGAACCGTCTTTAACTCCAGTTCCAGGGGAATCCAACACCCTCTTCTGACCTCCGCGGCATTGCATGACACAGGTGCACAAACCTGCATGCAGAGAGCACACTCATACACATAAAAAATAAATGAATTTTTTTAAAAAGCCACATTTTCACGTCCACTTGGTCTCTCTTAACTTCCTGTCCCTGCTTGAAGATGTGAGTACTCAGCTTTCTGGGCCCTCCCCACCCCCCTCTTCCCCAACCCCCTCCCCCACCTCACCCCTGCCTCCTGTCATGTCTCCCTGGTCATATAGACTCTTATCCCTCTGGAACAATAAGCCCATAAACTCTTCCTTTTTCTTCCTTCTATAAGTTGCCTTGGTCATGATGTTTTATCACAGCCACTAGAAAAGTAACTTATACAATACAAAAAGAAAAACATCAAAGATGACATACTTCAGGTGAAATCTTCCCTTCCACCTTATGTTGTTCAAAACATTTTAAAGACAGAAGGTATCTACAGCTAAACATATGTTAAAGGTTCTTTTTGACTGGTAATATATGTAAGGAGCATGTCTGGGCACCTTGGATGAACCAGTGTGTCTGTTTTAGAGGAAACTGGGTTATGAACAAAGCTTGTGGAACAGTATTTCAGCACATCTAGTGGGAGCCAGCTATGTGTGGGCTCATGCTGCTGTGAGATAATGGGCCTGACAGTGACGTGAGGTGGCTGAACAGTAGCTAATACTTGCAAGATCAGCTCAAGGGTCAAGGAGATGCCCTGGTATAGCCCTGGAATATAGCCCTGAGACAAACGATGAACGTGAACAAGACTATTCTGTAGCTTTGGCTTTACTTCAACTGAGGGTTTTTTTTGTTTTTTTTTTTTTTTAAGTAAGAATAAGAACAAATTAAGATGCTATTTTTTGTATTTTATCTCAATTACTACATTAATGTTTGGGCTCTAGGGAAAAAAATCATTAAGGAAGCAAGCAAGCAAATGAGACTACTAGGAGGTTGATTTAGCTAGCATAAATATGTAATAAGTGAAAGGATTGAAGTATCCACATCTAAAAGAGTCCCAGTTCCATTATTTAAAAAAATACTAAATAAAAAATAAAACAAAGTTGAAAACGGTGTTAACTATTCTATGAAGACTTTTTAAAGGTTCTTTTTTTTCTCTTTAATTTATGTGTCTCAGTGTGCGGTATGTATGTGCAGTACCCATGGAGACCAGAAGGAGGCAGCAGAACCCCTGGGACTAAAGTTAGGGGCTATTGTGAGCCACCTGACCTGTATCCTGGGCCTGGTTCTCTGGAAGAGCTCTCCCTCCAGATTCATCCCATGGGGACATTAATTTGCCTCTCATTCTCCTTCAGCTTTCCCTGAAGTCCTCATTGTAGAATCACAAGGTGCCAATTGTTGTGTGTCTGAGATTGAATCAGAATCCCGCTAATCTCCTTCATCAGCCATAACAGGATCCAGTGAGTTCACCCACTGCCAGCATCTAAGAATACCAAATTTGGGCACAGAGTCATACGTTTTTCACGTGACCCATTGTGAAAACAAGGAAGCATGCTAATTAATATATTACATTTCTGTGTGTATGCACTATTCTCAACTCCAATGCCCTTAATCCTCACTGATGTTTGAAATAGATTCCTATAACCTAAAAGGTACAGCTGAGAAAAATAAAGTATCAGTTCCATTAGCCCTTCCTAGGAAACCCTGGGTCTGTACTTGAGATGTAGGTAGCCTCAATCCCAGCTCCAGGCTCTTAGTTTCTTTCATGTGCTTCCTGGCTGAGTCTCGGGCACTCCACAAAGATGAAATTAACCTCCTTGTTCTTCCTGTGAAATGCAGTAACCGACAACGTTTTAGAGAAAGATTTTAAGGATATTTGAAATGTCCAAAATTCCTTGAAGAAGCAAGAATAGATATTGTTGATAAAGTGAACAATTTTTGTACATTCATATAATATTTTGAAAACATAAAAATCATAGTAGGAGACTCACCCCATCACAGAGATACATGCACGGCCATGTTTATTGCAGCTCTCTTCACAATAGCAAGGAGCTGGAACCAACCTAAATGCCCCTCAACTGACAAGTGGATAGAGAAAATGTGGTACATCTACACAATGGAGTTCTATGCAGCAGTAAAGAAAGACGACATCACGAGCTTTGCATGAAAATGGCTGGAGCTAGAGGACATCATGCTGAGTGAAGTAACACAGTCCCAGAAAAACAAACGACGACGAATGGTATCCCTCATCTGTGGATGCTAGTGCCAATTACCTAGTTGTAAGTATTTCTTGTGTAGGGCCCCCTGAGCTTTTGTCCAAAGCAGTTGGCCGTAATGCATATTGGAAACAACAACAACAACAACAGAAAGGACTGCGTCAAAGAACTAACTGAAACAGTGAAATTCTGCTCAAAACAGTCAACTTCCTCATGGAGAATATTGAGAAAGACCGAGAAAGAGATGAAAAGCATGTTTGGCAGAATGCATGAGCTCTGGTGGGGTGGGGGTATGGGCGGGAACACGGGTCTAGATTTGTTAAAAAAATCAAAATAAATGCCAACATGGTTGGGGCTGCCTAAAAAAAAAAAATCATAGTAGGAAAAGACTACTAAAGGAGTTAAATTTGCTTTTATTCTCTCACTTATCCTTTATCCCCAATCATTAAATATTTTCGGGGAAAGAAATTATATTTAAGCTTGCTTTCCAAGGAAAAACACTGTATTATTAGAATAGAAATAATTTCCATGTTATCAAGAGTTTGAACATTACAATAAGCCACATGCTTTCACCTTAGAAAATCTCCCTCCCCACCCCCCAATCCATAAACTTTCAGAAACAAGGCAGGAATTGTAATGCTTTCTTGTAAGACTCTGTCAAGGTTACTTTCATAAGTAACTTATAAGTTGCAGGCACATATTACTGTTGAGGGAAAAGTAATTTGTTGTAATCATTTTTAATTATAGTTATTTTTAATTATCTTTGCTGTATGTGTAAACATTAAAAATACAAACAGTGCTGTTTATCGCACAGATGGCTGCTGCCGTTACCCAGCCTGTCAAGCACCATTTGAACACCACAGCCTCCTTTTCCTTAATTGTAAGAAAAAGCAATAAAGTTGCATCTTGGAAACTGTTTTCATGTCTTTGAGCAAACGGGCTGTTACTAAGGATGAGAAAACTTAGTTATGAAAATTTGTGTCGTCTTTCTTGCTCAGTAAGGCTGTTGAAGCCATCTCCATCGGAGAGTGTCCTCAAGGTGAAGTTCAAGGGTTCACAGAGGTCAACAGAGGCTTAGCCTAGCTTTCCTTCAGTTCCATTAACCAGCCAAGACCAGGATGATCCTATTTTTTTAAAAGCCTTTTTAATTTGAATTTAATTTGAATAATATGTGCAAGAAATGGCAGTATATTGACCAGTACTACAAATATATGGATTTACTTAATCCACACACAATAGCCAAAGTAGAACAATTTAACAACCCAGTTTTACTGCTCAAGGATGTCACCGTTTTTTAAATTATTTTTTATGTGTATGAGTGTACTGTCTGCATGTAGGTTGATGCACCTGTCTGGGGAAATGCTGCAGAGATCAGAAGAGGGTGTTGGATTCCCCTGGAACTGGAGTTAAAGAAGGTTCTTAACTGCCATGTGGGTGCTGGGAATCGAACCTGGGTCCTCTGCAAGAGCAGTTGGTGCTCTTAACTGCAGAGCCATCTCTCCAGCCCCATTGATATCACCTACATTGATATCATTAGATTGCAGAAGATAGCTGCAAGATTTTCCATTGAACCTGAGGACTAGTACATCAGCCACCTAGTGTCGAGTACTGGGCTGGGTTGAACCATCAGTGTGTGCCTCATGGGAAGACTTTCTGAGCTTAGAGCATTAAATCGGAGTACATTACCCAAATCCCAAACCTTTCATATGGATGGAAAGGAAAACCTGACCTTAGCTTTGCTTGATGCTGGACAACACATTATCTACCAGAAAGTGCCCAACATGGGATGCTAAATACGCTATTACTTGACTGTGAGCTTCCTGGCCTCCAGAGCATTCAGAAATAGATTTCTGCCATTTATAAGCAACTTGGGCCATGTCATTTTGCTATGGCAGCCCATCCCAGAGTAAGCCATGGCATTGCACGACACGGGTGCACAAACTTGCATGCAGACAGTACATTGATACACATACAGAAATAAATAAATGCCAGGCGTGGTGGCGCACGCCTTTAATCCTAGTACTTGGGAGGCAGAGACAGGCGGATCTCTGTGAGTCCGAGGCCAGCCTGGTCTACAGAGTGAGTTCCAGGACAGCCAGAGCTACAGGGAGACCCTGTCTCACAAACGACCAAAAAAAAAAAAAAAAAAAAAATTCCTTAAAAGATGTAAAAAGACATAAAACTCAAAAAGTAAATTCTTAGATTTCTTCTCATCTGCAGATATATGAGGTGATGTGATAGGGTGGCACTTACACAAAAATGAGGAAAAATTCTAAACGTAAAAATAGTTACAATATCTTATTATAAAAATAATTAATGATAAGCATTAAAGATCATTAAAGATCAAATTAAAGAAGGTGCCAGATGGACAGTCCCAGAGTGCATATCTGTTTTTTATCTCAGAAACAAGTTAAGAAAGACTGCTCTGCAATTTCATGCCAATTTTCTATTTAATAATGACATTGCCCTTATTAAAACCTTAGTGCTTTACTGAGACTACAGAAAAGTTGTACAGCACTGGCCTCTTATAGGTTGCAGTGAACAGTCCAGGCAATACATCAGTTACTTCTATACATTCCAGCTTCACCTGGTGAGCTGGTACATACTACAGGAGTCAGAATTTCTAGCTTGAAGTCTGTGTTATAAAAATTGATTTGCATTATATAGGAAGTAATTCAAACATATGGCACACATCTAGTCTTGTAATGATAGTAAATCTTGCAATCTGCTCTTCTTTAAAATAAAAAAAATACATTTGTGTGTGTGTGAGAGATGTGGGTACCCATATAGCATAGTGTATGTGTAGAGATCAGAGGACAACCTGACAGAGTTGAGTCTTTCCTTCCACTATGTGGACTCCAAGAACTGAACCCAGGTCTTCAGACTTGGCAACAAATACCTTTACCCTACGGGCCATTTCATCAACCCCCAGCAGCATATTCTTTAGAAAACACGGAAAGAAAGTGACAGAAAGCTAATGACTCTCCAGTCTACAGTGCTATCGTGCTTTATAATGCAGCAATAGTAAATGTAGAAGTACTTTTTAATTACAGATGTTTAAGAATTATCCATACTTAGGTATAGGGTGGGATAATTTGGTGCATGTATATAATACAGAATAATCAAATCAGAGCAAAAAACAATCATTGACTCCTTAAACATTTGTCATTTTTTAGTGTATTGGAAAAACTTTGAAGTTTTTTTCTAATTTATTTTTAACTTTATTTTATTTTATTTTCATGATTTATACCCCTACCCATGTCTGTCAGATCTCCTCATGTCCCTCTTGTCTCTCTCAATTTCTTGTCCTCTTCTTTATTATTGCTACATGTACTACACACATTTATACATACATATATATTTATAATGCACCAAGTCCATTTAGTGGTCTTCGTATATACCTGTGTTTAAAGCTGCCTCTTTGAGTTTAGATAACCTCTTAGGGAACTAGTCCTTGAAGAAAGCGGACTCGTCCTCTCTCAGCATCCGTTGGTTGCCTACAGTGCTTCACTTGGGGGGAATGGGGAGACATTCGCCCATCCACCTTGGTATGTGAACTAGTTTTGTTGTTATAGAGATCTCATTAGACCATCATACTGTGGAGACTTCTTTGATGCAGCTTCCCTGTCATGTCTAGAATGCACTAACTAGCAGTAGGTGTCTTGCCCTTGGCTCTAATATTCTTTCCATCCTATCTTCTGCAGTGTTCCCTGAGCCTTCCGTGTAGAGGTCACATTGTACATGTATGATTTAGGGCTGGGCACCTCATAGTCACTTATTCTCTGCATTTGATTAGCTGTGTAGTAGTCTCCATCTGTTGCACAAAAAACCTTCTTTAATGAGTGGTGAAAGGTACAGTTGTCTAATTCTTCATGCAGTTTAAATGCATTATAAGCTTAATCAGTACCTGGTTCTACAGAACTTTAGCACTGCCCTTCCTTCCTGTGTTTTGATAGTTATCCAGCCTCCCTCCTTTTCTCTCAACTGCTGCCTTTCTTGATATCTCATACTCGCTGCTAGTGGTAGATTCTTTGTTACTGACAAAATAAATGCCTCCCCAATTGTAGCAGTTCCAACTTATTCTAAATATGGTGTCCAAAGTCTCTATTGAGACTCAAGGCAAACTCAGTATGCAGTCTCAGTCAAATCAGAAAGTTATAGACTCACAACATTCAATGACATAGACATTCCTATTCCAAAATGGAGGAATACATGAATAGCAAGTTAGGGTTGAACCAAAGAAGTACAAAAAAAAAATCCTTTTCATAAAATATTACATCCAATGGACAGATATCTGGTCTCTGGGGCATATGTTGTCTCCTGATACTGTGTTCAAATGAGCTTGGACAGTCCTGCTCTTATGGCCTTATCTGCAGACTACAAAAACACTCCTTTGTGCTGAGGCTGTCCCCTGTCTGCATCTTTCCTAGTGGTACATGTTCCCTATTCCTGGCATCTCTAATCACCAGAGTTTCTACTGCATCGTTGCCTTCCCTTGTACAGCTTCATGCATCTCCTGCTCATGGACTTCCTGCAGAGATCCTGACCCTGGAGCACTTGACCTGGCCCATCAGGCTTTCTTTTGAGGTTTTTGTAGAGCTCCCACACCCTAATAACTACTGGATTATGCATACCTCCAACATTAGCATTATGTAGATGACACCAAGGTCTGCCACCTGAGCTTCACACCCTTTGCCCGCAGCTATAGGCAGAGCCTCAAAGTTCCTACATAGCCAAGTGCAGGAAAGTACTTGGCCCGGCAGACCTTTGCTGACATAGCACTCAGAAGCTCTCTAGTCAAAGCAAAGTTTTTCAACTGAATTAAAACTTTTATACTTGTGGGGCTGGAGAGATAGCCTAACGGTTAAGAGCACCAACTGCTCTTGCAGAGGACCCGGGTTCGATCCCCAGCACCCACATGGCGGCCGAGAACCGTCTGAAACTCCAATTCCAGGAGAGCTCCAGTTCCAGGGGAATCCGAGACCCTCTTCTGACCTCCGCGGCATTGCATGACACTGATACACAAACCTACATGCAGACAGTACATTCATACACATACAAAAATAAATTTAAAAAATTTAAAAAATACTTTTATAATTGTGAGCTTCATGATAGGTGAGGTCTGCCTGGTTTCTAAGAGGTCGTCAAGGTGCATATCTTGTCATCAACATTCAAAGGAGTCAGTCTCTTAATGTAGTCAAGTTATTGGTCTGCAGAATGCATGATCTGGGACAGGTAGGGGTGGGGTGGGGGGAAGGGAAGGGGATATATGCCTGAACTGAATTGGAAAATGATGTATGAAATACACAAAACATCAATAAAAAAATAATAATTTAAAAAAAAAAAGAAAAAAAAAAAAAAAGAAACTATGCCTTCCTCAGCCTACACTTTATCCTGGTTTTCTGTCTAAACTGCAAGTCTTCAAGTCTTTTTGTTCTGATTTTTTATACCGCACTCTCACTATAAAGGTGGCTAAAAACAGACAATAACCATGCCATAACTTGAATACTGGATGCTCTTGAAATGTGTTCTACCAGATTAACTAATGTATCTCCTATATACTCATCCTTCCACCAGGTTTTAGGTAAAAGGAAAAATGTAGTTTTTCTAGCTTCACTAGAATTTCTAATTATTCTCCCACTCCAGCATTCTAGACTTTCTGTAGCTTACACTTCTAAACCTTTTTTCCCCCTGTAAGCCGGTTCTAAAGGACATGAAACTGTACTGTAAAGTTTAACTACGACACCATACAGTAGATCTGAGTTTAGTTTGTTTAAGAGTTACCATATTGTGGGGCTGGAGAGATGGCTCAGTGGTTAAGAACACTGACTGCACTAGCAAAGGATCAGGGTTTGATGCTCTCTTCTGTATTCTGCAGATACTGCATGATACAGGTGTACCTACACACATGAAGGCATTACCCTCATACACACAAATTAAAATTAACATTTAAGAAGAGTCACCATATTGTATGCAGTGGCAGCTCTGCCCATTGCATCCCTAGACACAGAGCATAAGGTTCCCACTTTTCACATCCTGTTCAACATTCCTCATTTCATAGTGCCCATTCTAATCAGGATAAAGAGTGTTATGTGCTTAGATTTGTATTTCCTTGATAATTATGATAATTACCTCCTATCTTTGGTGTGTGTGGTATGTTATATGTCAGTTAAGTTGTGCATGCCTGGTGAGAGACTAGTTAGTATAGATATATGCAGGTATACATGTGAATATATGTGCATATGTACATGTAAACATGTAAGTTAGAGATACATGTTGGATATAATTCCTTGAGGAGTCTCTACCATTTATTTTTTGAGGGAAAGCCTCTCACTGAACCTGAAAAGCACTGATTCAGCTAGGCTGGCCAATGAGCTGCAGGAATCCACCTGTTGCTCTACCCACCTGTCCCTTCCCATAAGTTCTGAAATTTCATGCATTTGTTCCAGACCAGCTTTAGCACCTTTCATTAAAACTTTGGGGCACTTACATAACTTCTTTATAGAACAACCTATTCATATTACTTGCCCATATCATTTGGAATTTCGGGGTTTTATCACTGAGTTTTTAACTTAAGATGCATATGTGAGGGTAAATTTCTTGTTGAATGAATATCTTGTAAGTATTTATTCTTACATTTTTTTTAAATTTTATTTATTTTTTATGTGTATGAGGGTACTGTCTGCATGTAGGTTTGTGCGCCCGAGTTGTGCAATGCCACAGAGGTCAGAAGAGGGTGTCGGATTTCTCTGGAACTGGAGTTAAAGACAGTTATTTGTCGCCATGTGGATGTTGGGAATTGAACCCGGATCCTCTGCAAGAGCAGTTGGCGCTCTTAACCTCTAGGCCTGTTATGCTCAGATCACGGAGACCCCCAAAAGACCACCAGGACACTCGGCTCTGCCATAAATACAAAGAGTCTTTATTCCGGCTCGAGCTTGGGCTTCAATCCTGTCTGACGCAGCGGAGAGGAGAGAGCAGCCCTTGGTCTAGGGGAGTTGGGGGCTGGAGAGATGGCCTAGCGGTTAAGAGCGCCGACCGCTCTTACAGAGAACCCGGGTTCGATCCCCAGCGCCCAAATGGCGGCCGAGAACTGTCTGAAACTCCAATTCCAGGAGAGCTCCAGTTCCGGGGGAATCCGAGACCCTCTTCTGACCTCCGTGGCATTGCACGACACGGGTGCACAGACCTGCATGCAGATAGTACATTGATACACATACAGAAATAAATAAAATTTAAAAAAATAAAATAAAATAAAACAAAAGGGAAAATCGCAAGCAGGGAATTTTTCCAGCCTTGGCATTTTGTTATTAATTCATAGGGACTGGGGAAGCATGATTTTTTTAAACTGATAGGTCCGCTTTGGTGGCCCCGTAGGGGGAGATCTTTACTCATTGAGCACAATAAACATGTTCAACCTTCAGTTTTCCCCTGCTAGCTTATTTCAACGAACAACTTTTGGTCCTTCCCTGCTAGCTATTGAGATATTCTGTGTATTTTTCCTGGAATCTGAGGGTGAGGGGTATATTTCCACAAAATAGAAAAATGGAGTCTATCTTGTTCCCTCATAACTGGTCCCCTCTTTACAGGCCATCTCTCCAGCCCCTTATTCTTACACTTTTTTTAAATTATTTATTTATTTTTTATGTGTATGAATGTACTGTCTGCATGTAGGTCTGTGCACCCGTGTCGTGGAATGCCGCGGAGGTCAGAAGAGGGTGTCGGATTCCCCTGGAACTGGAGTTCTCCTGGAACTGGACTTACAGACGGTTCTCAGCCGCCATGTTGGTGCTGGGGATCGAACCCGGGTCCTCTGCAAGAGCGGTCGGCTCTCTTAACTGCTAGGCCATCTCTCCAGCCCTTACTCTTACATTTTAAAGTTGTCCTTCTACTCTGTCAAATCTATCCTTTGTTCTGCAGAATCTTCTAGTCTGATGCCTCATATTTCCCTATTCCTTTTTGGTGCCTGTCTTTGGAGTCTTAGCCAAAAGAACATTGCTCTACACACATATTGAAGTATTTTCCCATACTTTCTAGACTCCTTGCACATTTTGAACACAGATTTAAAGGCTTTCAATTGATTTTTCTATATGTGACAGAGAAGGATCGGTCCCTGCTGACATTTATTGAAAAGATAACCTTTCTCCAATGTATTCCATTTATTTTTATATCCGTACTGTGATTTTTTTATTTATTAATATTTATTTTCATATAAAAAAGATAAAACGAAATAGTTCTAGATTTTGCCTTCCTGTTCTGCTGAGGGGTGACCACAGAAGGAATGTATATTTACATAAGTTTATTTGAGGGTCCAGTGCAAAGCTCAAGCATCAAAATCTTAACTTGGCAGAGCTAATTTCAAATTTGGCATTCATTTCTAAAATTAGCACAGTAAAAGGGGACAAAGATCTGCTGCAAATGAATAAACTATTGGTCTTTCCAAAGTGTCTGCATTTTACAGCTGTAATTATATGGATATCTGCTTCTGGCCATTTTAGATGTGAGTGTGTGTGTGTGTGTGTGTGTGTACGAATATATATATATATATGTATATATATATATTCTTTTTTAAATTTTTTAATTTTTTTATTTTATTTCTGTATGTGTATCAATGTACTGTCTGCATGCAGGTTTGTGCACCCGTGTCGTGCAATGCCGCGGAGGTCAGAAGAGGGTGTCGGAGTCCCCTGGAACTGGAGTTCTCCTGGAATTGGAGCTTCAGACGGTTCTCGGCCACCATGTGGGTGCTGGGGATCGAACCCGGGTCCTCTGTAAGAGCAGTCGGCGCTCTTAACCGCTAGGCCAGCATATATATGGCTGGAGATATAGTAGCTAGATCGACTATTTTATATATGGCTGGAGATATATATATATATATATTAATTAATCCGGTCACTTTTCAAATCCAGACAAGGTAACAGGAGCAAGCTTAACACTGTACATATATATGTACATAAATACATGACATTTTAGTGTAACTTTTGTTAATTCAGTAGTACAAGCTATTTTCAGTTCTACTAGAACTTTACTTTATGGCTATAAGAGCAAAAAGCTACTTACTACACTTAAACCTCACAGAGTCTGGTATACAAATAGTATTTATCAAATTTGAGCCCAAAATTATGTCTTGAGTTTTAGCACTTAACAAAACTTCCTCACTTGAAAGGCCTAAAATCATACACTAACTACATTTCTGGAGTTTGCAATTACTCCTCATTGTAAACTGTTAGAAGCAGGTGCATCCCAACTTTTGATTGCAATTCGTATATACAAATTAGATAGCACAGCTCCACGATGTTTTCTTTACTAGAGTTCTGGAATGTGTTTTGAGAGTAAGTATTGTAATGATTCCAAGTTTTGTTTTATCCTTTGAGAATTTCATACAGTACATTTTCATCACATTCAGACTTCCTACTTCCACCCCAGCCTCTCTATCCCCCAACTTGTTGAAGGCCTATCAATTCTCATCTCTAATCCCCAAACCCTCTTGGACATGGGTCTATCCTTTGGAGTCTCATCAAGCTACCAAGTGCCAAAAAGTAAGGAAAACTTACTCTCCCTGTCTCAGAATCTACCAATTCCCCATAGATCCTCAGCTAGGTCTGGGGCTTCTTGCCCTTGTTCCCCAACCATTCTGGGGTTTTTCTGGCTCGGCTTATAATGAACTTGTGCCCAGACAATTATGGTTTCCTTGTATTCATCTTTACCCTGGCTATTACAATCTTTCCACTCCCTCTGCCACAATGTGTTATGAAGATCCCAGAAGTTTAGAGGTTTCCCTTCACATCTCAGCATACTGACACTGCACATGCCACAGTGGCTAGTTGAGGTGGCAACTTCTCCCCAGAGGAAATGTATCCTAATTAGCTCCCTCTGTCTACTTGACTCAGCTTTGAATCATCTAAAGGAGTCTTACTCATGTGACTGCCAGACCACATGGGGGATTGCTCATGACTCTGGAGAATTGACTTGATGGTTCATTGATGTTAGCAGACCCAGTTCACTCTGGGCAGTGCTCCCTGCACAGGTGAGCCTAGGCTTGCATAGGAAAACTAGTGGAGAAAGCCATAGTTCCTGCCTCTGGATTCCTGCTGGACTTCTTGCCCTTCCTCTCCTGGGTTGCTTTGGCCTTGCTGTTCGGAAAAGCAACAGACAGGTAACAAGAAACTTGTGCACTACAAGTGCACTCTGAGATCTTCTTTGTAGAAGGTTGCATGACCAATTCACTCTTTCCCAAATCTTTCACATTCTCATTTCTTGGCCATGTCTTCAAACCAATTATTATATAGGGCTTAGCAAAACATCAATGCAAGTCTTTCTTGTAGAAATTTACCTTTCTTTTTTTAATTTATTGTTTTACATTTTTTGAACAAGATTATGTTACAAATGGAATCCAGACTCCTGACCCACTCCCAATCCCTCCACCCCACCAGATTCACCCTTTCAGTCAGTTCTTTGATGCAAAGCCCTCTGTTGTTGGTGTTGTTGTTGTTCTTTCCAATATGCATCACTCCCAACAAGAAATGTTTACAACTAGGTTATTGGCACTAGCGCCCACAGATGAGGGATACCATTCATCATTTGTTTTTCTGGGACTGTGTTACTTCGCTTAACATAACATCTTCTAGTCCCATCCATTTACCTGCAAAGTTCATGATGTTGTCTTTTTTCATTGCTGCATAGAACTCCGTTGTGTACATGTACCACATTTTCTTTATCCACTCATCAGTTGAGGGGCATTTGGGTTGGTTCCAGCTCTTTGCTATTGTGAACAGAGCTGCAATAAACATAGCTATGCATGTATCTCTGTGGTAAGAAGAGTTTAGTGGGTATATACCCAGGAGTGGTATGACTGGGTCAGGGCGTAAGCTCATTTTGAGTCTTCCAAGGGTTCTCCACATTGCTTTCCATAGTGGCTGTACAAGTTTACATTTCCGCCAGCAATGGATGAGTGTTCCTCTTACCCCACAACCTCTCCAGCACTTGGTATCCTAGTTTTCTTGATCCTTGCCAGTCTTATCAGAGTGAGATGATATCTTAAAGTGGTTTTCATTTGCATTTCCTTAATTATTAGTGACGTTGAAAACTTCTCTTTTTTTTATTTCTGAATGTGTATGAATGTACTGTCTACATGCAGGTCTGTGCACCCATGTCGTGCAATGCCGCGGAGGTCAGAAGAGGGTGTCGGATTCTCCTGGAACTGGAGTTCTCCTAGAATTGGAGTTTCAGACAGTTCTCGGCTGCCATGTGGGTGCTGGGGATCAAACTCGGGCCCTCTATAAGAGCGGTCAGCACTCTTAACCGCTAGGCCATCTCTCCAGCCCCCAAACACTTCTTAAGATGCTTCTCAGCCATCTCTAATTCCTCACTTGTGAAGTCTCTATGCTCCATCTTTTGAGTGATTCATTTGTTTTCTTCCTTCTTTTTTCTTTTTTCTTTTTTATTTGTTTATTATTCTTTAAGGGTTTCAAAATATAAGAGGACAGTTGTTTTCAGGTCACATTGACGTTGCTCAGTTTGCCATACAATTAAGTAATTGGTGCTAGCATCTAGAGATGAGGGATACCATTTGTCAATTGTTTTCCTGGGACTGTGTTACTTAACTCAGCATGATATCTTCTAGTTCCAACCATTCACCTGCAAAGCTCATGTCATCTTTCTTTACCGCTGCATAGAACTCCATTGTGGAGATGTACCATATTTTCTCTATCCACTTGTCAGTTGAGGGCACTTGGGTTGGTTCCAGCTCCTTTCTATTGTGTAGAGAGCTGCAATAAGCATGGCTGTGCTTGTATCTCTGTGGTAAAATGAGTCTTGTGGGTACATGCCCAGGAGTGGTATGGCTGGGTCAGGTGACAAGTTCATTCAAGTCATCCAAGGGTTCTCCACACTGCTTTCCATAGTGGCTGTACGAGTTTACATTCCTACCAGCAGTGAATGAGTGTTCCCCTTTCCCCACAACCTCTCTAACACTTGGTATCATTTGTTTTCTTGATCCTAGCCAGTCTTATTGGAGTAAGATGGTATCTTAAAGTGGTTTTAATTTGCATTTCCTTAATTATTAGCAATGTTGAACACTTCTTAAGATGTTTCTCAGCCATCTCTAATTCCTCACTTGTGAAGTCTCTGTTCAGCTCTTTGCTCCATCTATTGAGTGGGTCATTTGTTTTCTTTCTTCTTTGTTTTTTGAGTAGTTTATATATTCTGGAAATCAATGCTTTGTCAGATGTATCCGTGGTGAAGTTTTCCTCCCACACTGTGCATTTTCTCTTCACTTCCTTGATTGTTTCTTTTGATGTAAGAAGCTTTTGAGTTTAGTGAGGTCCCATTTGTCAGTTGTCGACCTTAATATTGCACAGCTGCTGTCTGATTTAGGAAGTCTTTTCCTATGCATATGTCTTGTAGTCTGCTGCCAACTTTTTCTTCTATCACCTTCAGAGTTTGGGGTTTCAGGTTGAGGTCTTTAATCCATCTGGAGTTGACTTTTGTACAGGGCGAGAGGTGGGGGTTTAATTCTTCTTCTTCTACAAGTAGTGATCCAGTTTTGCCAACACCACTTGCTGAAGATGCTGTCTTTTCTCCATTGTGTCTTCTTAGCCCACTTGTCAAATATGAGCTGGCTGAAATTGTATGTGCCCAAGTTTGGATCTTCAGTTTTGTTCCATTAGTCAACAGGTCTGTTTTTGTGCCAGTACCAAGCTGTTTTTATGACTATAGCCCTGTAGAATAGTTTGAAGCCTGGTATAGAGATTCCCCCCTGTATTGCTCTTTTCACTCAGGGTTGCTTTGGCTATTCAGGGTCTTTTGTTTTTCCAAATGAAATTAAGGACTTTTTTTTCAAGCCTGTGAAAAAAACTCTTGGAGATTTTAATTGGGATTGCATTAAATCTATACAAAATTTTGGGTAGACTGGACATTTTTACTATATTAATTTTCCCAATCCATGAACATGGTAGGTTTTTCCATCTTCCTCAATTTACTTCTTCAGGGGTTTAAATTTTTTGTTGTAGAGATCTTTGGTATCTTTGGTTAGGTTTGTTCCTAGGTATTTTATTGTTTTTGAGGCTATTGTGAGTGGGAAGGACTTCTTATAGTCCTTCTTCAGTTGCTCATTGTTGGTGTAAAGAAAGGCTACTGATTTTTCTAGGTTACTTTTGTATCCTGCCACTTTACTGAAGCTCTTAATCATTTCTAGGAGTTTTCTGGATGAGTTTTTAGCATCCCTTAAGTAAACAATCCTATAATCAGCAAAAAGGGATAGCTTGACTTCCTCTTCTCTAATTAGAACTCCTTTAATTTCCTTTTCATGCCTTATTGCCCTAGCAAGTGTTTCAAGCACTATATTGAAAAGGAGTGGTGACAGGGGGAAGCTTTGATGAATTCCTACCTTTAAAGGGAATGCTTCTGTCATTTCCCCATTTAGGATGATATTGGGTATGGGTTTCCTGTATATGGCTTTGATTACATTGAGGAATGATCCCTCCAATCCAATTCCCTCCTAGACTTTAAACATGAAGGTATGCTGGATTTTGTCAAGGCTTTTTCTGCATAAATTGAGAGGATCATTTGTTTTTGTCTTTCAGTCCATTTATATGTTTGATGATATTTATTGATTTTTGTATTTTGAACCATCCCTGCATTTCTGGTATGAATCCAACTTGGTTATGATGGATGATCTCCTTGATGTGGGTCTGTATGCGATTTGCAAGTATCCTTTTTAGAAGCTTTACATCTGTGTTCATTAATGAGATGGGTCTATAGCTCTCCTTTTTGGTTGTATCTTTGCCTGGTTTTGGTATTAGAGTGATGCTGGCTTCATAGAAGGAATTTGGGAGAATTCCTTCTGTTTGTATCCTTCTAAACAATTTGAGTAACAATGGTTGCAAGTCTTTTTGAAATGTTTTATAAAATTCTGCTGTGAAACCATCTGGGCCTGGGCTTTTTTTAGTTGGGAGGTTTCTTATTACATCTTCAGTTTCTTCATATATTATGGGTCTGTTTAAGCTGTCGATCTCTTCTTGGTTGAGCTTTGGTGATTCCCAGTATTTCAGATATTCATCCATTTATTCTAGGTTTTTGAACTTAGTAGAGTATAGGTTTTTGAAGTATTCCTGTATGATTTTCTGGATCTTTTCATTGTCTGTTGTGATATTTCCCCTTTCATCACAGATTCTATTGATTTGGAGTTATTCCTTCTTTCTTTTGGTTAACTCGGCTAGAGGTCTGTCTATCTTGTTTATTTTCTCAAAGAACCAACTTTTGGATTCATTGATTTTTTGTATGGTTTTCTTT